>JAYMSL010000033.1:0-72232 GCA_036897195.1 Plantago coronopus
AGAAGAGAAAAAGAAAAGAAATAAGATCTTGATCCAGAAACAAAAGAAAAGAGAACTAACAACCAAAAATAGAATACTTCAATGAAGCATTTCTCGATTCTATAACAGAATTTCTCACTTTACAACAAGAGATTCCATAATATTGGAAGAAGCGAACTACAGAAGCCAGAAGGCTTGTCCATTTTTAAACGTTTTTTTTACTAATTCTAGAGACAAATTTCATTTTTTACACTCTTTCAAATCATGTTCATGTGAGAAAACACGTTTTTTGAGAATGCTACTGCGAAATCCGTCCTTATAACACAACAAAAAGGTCTTTTTTTTTTGTATAAAGTTTTTTGAACAAATGCCAATTCAGGAGTCCAATCCTATTTCTCAATCCTGTTTTTGCTGGGGAAGCATAGAGGAAACAAGCCTCTGCCAACCAAGTCTCAGGCATTTATTTCTTGCGGAGGGCTTCGCTTTCCTTAGCACAGAAAAGAAGGCTTTCTAAATACTTATTACTCTCAGTGATCAATCCTCCTTGATTACTGCTTGCTATCGGTCATGACTACTTAGGACAATCCAAAAGCGAACAGAGAAAAACCACATTATGTCTTACAAACACAAACTTATCATAGCAAAGAGAAAAAATAAAAACAAAAAGACAGACAAAAGACAGATATTCGATCAGAGACTAGAGAAAAGACTAGACAAAACAAAAGAGTAAAAAGAGAGAGAAAAAGAATCAGAAAGAATCGGAGAAAGCAGAGAAGAGAAAAAACAGAGAAGAGAGAAAGAAACTGAATCCGCTTCGCATACTAAAGCGAAATCGAAGATAAAAATAAAAAGGCGTGAAAGTAAAAGATATTTACAGGTAGAGAAGAAGAAATCAGAAGGAAGAAAGGACACTCCGGACTAGACCTAATTACAATATACGAATATTCAAACGCAACAAGGAAGAAAAAAGGATGTCCCTTCCCCTTACCAAAAATATAGACAAAACTTTGTTGACTAACGAAAAGCAAACCAAAAAGAATAAGGACTTCCCAAAAAGAGACAAAAAGTCTTAGTAAACAAATAAACAAAGTGGAAAAAAAGAAAAAATTCGCCCTTACTATAGGCCGACAATACAGAAAACCAGAAAAGAAACAAATCATAACAAAAAACAAGATGTCCACCTAGAACAAAAAGATATTGCAAAGAAAAGAAGAAATCAAAATGCAAATCAAGCTCATCATCTTGCACTTAGCCGCGAAAATCAATCCGCGATATTTCTAAAAACAGAAAAAAGAATCCAACTCACATAAATTAGGAGTAACCCCCTTTTTTACAGAGAAAGCAAAACTAAAATACCGAAAAGCAGATAGAAAGAGAAGCAAAACTTAGCAAATTAAAAGAAAAGTGCCCAAACAAACAGAACCTGAGAAAAAAGAGCAGAAGACAAACAAACAAACAGACTAAGAAGAGAGAAAATAAAAGACAGAAAAAAAAGACAAACAGAGAAGACCAAGAGAAGAAAAAACAAAAAAAGAAAGGAAAAAGAGAAAGCAAAAAAACAAAGAAGACAAAGAAAGAGGAAGAGAAAAAAGAGAACAAAAACGCAATACAATCCAAAAAGCAAAAAGTTCGAGAAGCATAAAAAGAATTCGAACAGAAGTGAGATGAAAGAAAGAACAAAATTAAAAAAACAAGAGAGAAAAGAAAGAAAAACAAGACGTAGAAAACAAGGAAAAAGACAAAGAGAAGAACAAAAAAAAAGAAAAATCAGAGAACAAAAGAGATAAAGAATACGAGGCAGCTACCCATCCTTCGGTGATTGCACAGGCAGACTGTGGCAGATCAAAGATCACAAAAGAATCCGAGAGGAAAAAGAAATCCTGCCCAATTACAAGTCGTGAGGAACCGTATGAGCGAGAAACGCAGAGAAGAAGAAGAAAAAGCGGTCTTACAATTCTATTTTACACAGCGATAGAACAAAGACCACCTCCGGACGGGCTGCGAGAGAGAAGAGAAGATAACCCGCCAGTAACTCTGTGTTACAACCAAAGAGATCGCATTTCAGAGAAAGACCAAGTCCCTCTTCTCTAAGCAAAGTGTTTCCTCTCAAACAAAACTTGTTAAAAGCGAGGCAGGAAAGATAGAAAAGAAAGAGCATTTTGTTGTCGTCCATTCCCCAACGAAACCAGAGAAAAGAAAAAGGAACAGTAGAAGTAGAAAAGAGTTGTCGGCCCATTACTAGAAAAAAGAAAAAACAAGAATAGTAAAGAAGAAGGAAGAGAAAAGAGGAATGAAAAATAGGGAAAACAAAAGAGAAAAAAAGAACAATAAATAAAAAAAAGCAGATAAAAAGAAAAGACAAGAAAGAGAAGGAGGAAAGAAATGAAGAAAGAGAAATAGGGAAAATAAAGAAGAGACAAAAAAGACAACAAGAGAAAAGCAAGAGCCCCAGAAAAAAGAGAAGAGTTAAAAAGAAAGAAAACAGAATCATAAAATCAGCAAAATAGAAACAAAAAAAGAGAAGAAGAAAAAGTAGAAAGAATTGCGTATAGAAAGTTAGCTCGAAAAAGAGAAAAGATGGGAAAGAAAAAAATAAAAAAGAGAAGAAAAGAGAACAAAAAGAAGTACAAGACAGAAAAGAAACGAGAACAAAAAAAAGAAAAAAGTAGAGAGGAAAGACAGAGAAAACAAAGAAACAGAACAAAAGAAAAAAGAAGAAAAAGAAAGAGACAAGAAAAAAGAATAAAGAAAAGGGAAAAAAGAAGAAGAACGAAAAAGAATCAGAAGAAAGAATCCAATAAAAAATTCCAAGCAAAAAGAAAGAGAAAAAGAGAACACGATTCATAGAAGAATCAGAAAAGAATCAGAGAATAACAAAAAGAAGAAAAAGAAAGCAGAGTAAATACACAAGGCAGGAGTTTCGAAGGAATCTCAGAAAAATAATAATAATTCAAAAAAAAAAAGAAGCCAAAGAGTTCGAAATGATAAAATTAAAAACCGCAAAAGGAGGATATAAATTCAGAGAAAAATCCAGAACGAATCATGTCAAATACCAAAACTAAAAGAAAAATAATAGTTAGTACATAATTGACGCATTTTACAACTAATATGAAACTAATTCATGAAGAGAGCTACCAACACCAAAACCCAACCAAGATCATATTCAAATAGATAAATACAACTATGTCACATCCAAAAAAACTTTTGATAAGGCAAGTGAAAAGCCAAAGCACTGCACTAAAATATGCATATTAGTATTATTATACTACGTAAGTTATACTACATAACATAAGTTACTAAGGCTAACTTTTGGAAAATCTTTTTCTTGTAATAATATTTAATATTTAGGATCGAAGGGCCCACGAATGCAAGCAACAATCCACTTCATTTACTGAAATCGACGCTAAAAAAGAATGGAGATTGCTACCAAAGGGGGGAGAATAATATATTGTTCCTAATATTAAAAAGCAGAAAAAAAAGAAAAATTAAGAGGAAATAGAGAATGAATCAAGCGAGATACTAAAAAGAAAAAGAAAGCACGTATATTATATACACAAGTACACAAACAATAAATGTACTAAATTACGGAAAAAAGAAAATACAAATTAAAGGAAAGCCCGTACGCGACGAATAAAACCAGTGTACTAGCTAGTACGGAATATGTACATCAAAAAAAACGTATGCATGATGGGTGTAATAGACAACAATCACTTATCCCGTGAACATTTATTGTTCTTATGAAAAATAATTTGGTTAGAAATAGAAATAATGAACGAAAACTAAGAAAGACTTAGATAAAACAAGAAAATAAACAGAAAACAAGGAAAAAGAAAATAATAAATTAAGAAATTCCCCCATGGAAAATTGGCTTAGAAAACAGCTTATACAAAAGGAAAGAAGCGCGGACGAAGACAGAAAATCCGAAAGAAAAGTACAAAACGAGAAGAAAAGAAATCAATAAAATCTTCCAAGACCGATAATCCGAAGGAGGAAATTAAAAATGGAAGCCTTTCGAAAATCTTGCTAGAAAATAAATAATTAGAACCTTCACTTCAACACAGAAATTTAAAGCGAGGTGATTTACCGAGGAAGCTATACACCCTAAAACAAAGAATTCTAGTTATACATATTAATATTAATTTAATTGTTTCATAATAAATAAATAAGGATATAAATAATACATTCAATTTTAAAATAAATAATATATATATATAATTAGATTTATAATTAGATTAAATGAAAAATTAATAAAAAAACTATTAAATTAAAAAAATATATGCAATTTAAAATTTTAGCTACAGTTAATTTAGCTACATTTCATTAAAATTATTTACTTAATACTTATAATTAAGTTTTTGATGAAAGCAGTCTTAGTTCAGATCGATAGCACGGCAGTCCACAAAACCACGAGGTCTAAAGGGCACTTGTTTGCACTTAAACCGCCTTCCTCTATTGTACCCAAGCATCCAAAGCCTCCTCTTGGCTCCGAGCCTATTACTATTGTCCAAGTGTCCCTGTGTCTTTTACGTATCTTGTTCTTCGTAGAGAGATGCTCGCTGATAGAAATTGTAGGGATGACAACAGAGAATTTACTTAGCACATTTGTGGAAGAGAGAAAAAAGAGGGCATCTAAAAGGTGGCAGGGGTTTGAATGAATAAAGAACAAGTGGAAAGAGGGGAAAGTGTAAAGTAATAAAGAAAAAGGCAATAGAAAAAAAGGAAAAAAGAGAGAGTCCTCCAAAGCAACATCATTTGGGAAAATAAAAAAACAGGAAAAGACTATAGAAAAGAACTAGAAGGAGAAAACAACAAGAATAAAGAACGAAACAAGACCGGAGACGGAAAAAGGGAAAGAAAAAAACAAGAAATAGAAAAGCAAACAATAAAAAAACAAGTACTTGTTTTTTATTCCTCTTCTCACAAAGCCTATGGGAACAGAGTATACAGACCAGATTCGAACAGATCATCCTGCTTCGACCACACCATACAGAGCCTTTTATACACGAGCCTACTGGCGAGACGCCTCCTATTGTCCCAGTGTACAGAAGTTCCTCTTATTGTTCGTGGCACATTCGTCCAAAGGAGAAGAGAAAGCACTTGGCACAGACCTAGGGAACAGAGAAGACAGCCGCGTGCAACAGATTAAGGTGCTCCGACTAGGGGCACTTCCCACAAAAGTGATGTTTTCAGTACTTCAGATTTGTACGTGTTCTTTCTTTAGAAAAAATCCTCGATTTGCATTAACACTTGGGGAACCTTTTCCACATTCATACTTTGCGAGCAACACTCCACCAATCGACGAGAGGTCACGATCTTCCATTGCCATTGCAGAGTACTGGCCGTCCCTTTCGAACACAAAACAAACAAAGAGAACAAGAAGAGAAGAAGGCGAGCAAACAAAAAAAGAAGAAAACAAAGAAGAGAGAGAGTTCTCGTACATTTCCGGCAAAAGTAAACAAGAAAAGAAAACACAATCTCGTTGTCGTCTATTTTCGACAAACAAGAAAAGCATAGAAGAGTTGTCGTTGCGATCGAAAATGAGAGCAGAATTAGAGAGAGTTGTCGTACATTTCTTAGTCACGACAGATAGGACATAAAGTCCCTTCTGATAGGACACAAAGAGAAATGCCCTCCAACAGAAAAAGACGAAAAAAAAGAGCTTGCATTCTAACCTACTCCAGAGAGAGGTATCTTGCCTAGAAGACTAGGTCCCAGTCACAGCAACAAGGAGAAAAGAAGAACAAGATAGAAAAGAAAAACCAGAGAAGAACAAGGAAAAAGAAGAACAAATCCTTACTAACTAACTAATTGCGTATAGAAAGAGAGGGATCGAAGGAATGGAATATACAAACTAGACCATTAAGTGAATCAAGTCAGTGCCTACAGAAAGAGAGAATGGGTAAATGCGCCTTCGCCTAGAGAAAGTGCAGGCGGGGAATGGCATAGCGAAAGACAAAGGCAGTCAGGGAAAGAATGGCAGATACAAGGAGCTACGTCTAAAATCTAAAGGAATGTTGTATAGAAAGCGCATTAACCATTCGCTTTCCTTACGTATATAACTTACATATATAACAGTCGCGGAGGGAATGCCCTATCCGAATCAGACAGGCATATAGGAAAATCCCCTCCGAAATCAACAGACATACACTTCTCCATATCCAAGTACGTAAGAAAAGAGGACAGATCGCCGCGAAATAGCCAAGGACAAAAAGAAACACAGATCCACTTACAGACAGAGTCTACAAAATTCCACTAGCAACACAGATAGACTTCTCCACACAGTAAAAACCTTACCTAGCAGCAGCATAAAGTAGATGCCAGACGGAGCAGAAAAAGAAGAGAGCGGAGACAAAAAAAGAGAAAGAACAAGAAGTGCCAGACAGAGCACAACAAAAAATACAACAAAAAAAGAAAGAAAACAAAAATCAACAAGGAATCCAATAAAAAGAAAGAATGAGACCGTTAGGTCGAAGGGAAAGAAGGAGAAAACAAGACAAGAAAAAAACGGGAGATCGAAAAGAGAACAGAAGAGAAAGGAGCAGAATCGGAGAAAGAAAGAGAAGAAGAGTTTGACCTCTCTTTCCACGAAAGAAGTCTGCCTCCTCGTAGATTATTCCCTAGTTACAAGAATCCGCCATTACACACTCTCCGACCATGCCTCGGAGTCACAGACTTCACTCTATCTTCTATCTAAATATAGCACTAGCATTGCATTTCTGACCTCGACTTGACGATCCTAGAGGATTTTTCCCATTCTTTGACGATTCCACCATCCATGTCTAGCGGACCGATCGATCTTTCTGCTTACTCGAAATTGCTCCTTGGTCTACGCTCCATCTTTCTTCTGACCCAAAATTGAGAGCAGGCCCTTTCTCCGACGTATCCACTTACTACTATCTATTTTTCGCATTCTTTCCCATAGCTCTACCCCCAACCAAGGAATCGTAAAAGAGATTTTCCCTAGCATTCTCATTAATAAATGACAAAAAACAAAAAAAGAAATAACCTGAAATCGAGAGGGAAATCTCCACTCAGGGACCAGAAGAAGGACACTTGTAGATAAGAAATAAATAGAGAAAAAGAAGAAGAATCCTGGATTACGAACTCGAGGACAATGCCTCTCTCAATTAGTCCCCAAAATCCCTCTCTCTACGAAACCGCGGATTTATTGCCGTTCTTTATTTAGTATTTAGTAAAAACAGGCTTTACGATCTAGCCATCTAGACCAATGCGTACGCCAACTCTAAGATTCTTTACTGCAATAGCCAGTTCTAGCTCCTACTTGCTTCGGGTATACCATCTGCCGCTGACCCGGGATTCCGAGTACGAAATGCAAACTACCTCGATTACTATATATCATTCTTCCACGAGTCTCATTCTGTCCACAAGTTCTTGCAAATCTACCGATTTCATTGCAGGGAAGCAGAAGAGAGATTTTCCCTGGCAGTAAAAAATTAATGCAAGGAGGCATACAATACCCTCTCTCTACCACTCAGATTCCCTTTCTGGCCCAGACCCAACTACACGATCTAGCAGAAAGCTTCCTCAAAGATTCGAGCGGTACGGGGATCCACATGTCTCGCAGTCCTCATTTTCTACTTCGACGAGATTGCTGAAATTGAGACCGCCATACTATTCGCAGTCTTGCTCCTACCTCTCAAATAACTACGAGCCCTACCCAATCTAACTATTTCATCTATTAGGGAATCGTAAAAGAAGAGACATTCCTTACTAATTCCAAAGGGGAAGCCTAAATCATAAGAAAGATGGGAATGAATCCTCAATAAAGGACATAGTAAGGCCACTCTTTCCTATGCAATTGCAATATTAAAAAACTTATGCAATAAAAAGACAAAGAACAGAAGAGAGGAAACGGAAGAGACGAGAGAGAAGACAGAAGAGGAAACAGAACAGAGAAGAGATAAAAACAGGCACCGAGAGACATAAAAGAGAGAGAGGGAAGAGAAAAGAAAGAAGAATCAGACAGAAAGAGAAAAGAAGGAACAAGAGCCGAAGCTAAGCGAGAAAGAAAGAGAGAAAAATCAGAAAGAAGAAAGAGGAAACAGAAAAAAAGTGGAGAAGAAAAAAGAAGCAAAGAAAGAGAAAGAAAGAGAGAGAACGATAGAATAAAGAGCAGACAGAACAGAGAGACAGAGAAGAAAAAGTAGAGAAAAAAAAGAAGTAGAGACCAGAAGACAGAAAGAGAACAGAACACAGAACAGAGAAGAGGGAAAAGAAGAAAATGGAGAGAGAAGAACAAGTGAAGTCCCAGAAAAAGAAAAGAAGACAAAAAAAGAAAGAATAAAAGAGAGGAAAAGGGAGGAGAAAGGGAAAGCAAATAACTAATTAAGAACAAGTAAAGAAGAGAAAGAACAAGAAGAAAAAGAGACAAAAAAAGAGTATGACCTTGCTCGGAGTATGCTTCGTATTACAGCATTCTCTATTTACACGATTCCTCTCTCTCTCAAACTAGGAGTTGCCACAGAACGATCGAGAGCAATCTGACCCGAGTCTTTCGTTACAAGAATCGACATGTCTCAGAGTTCTCGCGTTCTCTTTTTCCAGCATTTCCCCACTCTCTAGTAAGAAAAGACTTGAAGTCTTCAAAGAATGCGAAGATGCGCTCTTTACCCTAATTTCCCCGTCTAGGAAGCCGATCTTTCTTCTTTGACGAGATTACTAGTTTAAAATAGAAACGACCCCGCTATACTATTATATACTCCACTATTCTCATTCTTTCCGCCAGCTCCACCTCTAGGATTCCTTGAGAGATTCGTCCTATCATTAAGAAAACACTACAAGAATAAGAAATGCAAAGAAAGGAATGTAACTCAGGGCTGGGGAAATAGAGAAGAAGCATCAAAAAAAAACAATAAGAGAACAAAAGAGAGATCCAGATCAGAGAAAAAAGAAAAAGATAGGAGGAAAAAACAGACAGAAACAGAAGAAAATACAGAAAACAAGAAAAACAAAAGCAAGAAGAAAACAAGAGAAAAATAAAAAAACAAGAAAAGAGTCAGAAAGAGAAGGAGGAAGAGAGCAAGAGTCAGAAAAAGAAGAAAACAAGCAAGATAAAAAGACAAGCAGAAGGAAAAGAGAAGAAAAACAATAAGAAAGAGGCAGAAGAAAAAGAAAGACAAAAGAACAATGAAAAACGCAACAGAAAAGACAAGAAAAAGAGAAAGAAACAGAGAGAAGAATCCTCCTCTAATCCCCGCATTTCCCATTCCCTCGCGCGAAGAATGTAGCTCCCACTAGTACGAAATTACCATTCTACTACAGAAAGAAGAACCCTCGAATACATCATTCCACACGAATCCAAGAATCCTAGATTACCCCAGCGAAAATATCTTATCAGACTAAAACTAGGAGTGACTTTCTTGTAGCCTAGACTTACCAAGTACTACTAGACCATTCCATCTTTACTCGAATTGACCTCGCAAAGAGTCTTAGATTTACAATTCTCAGAGATTTCATTTACTATTAGATCTAATACTTCGTACTAGCTATTGTATTGCCAATCTACCGAATTCGAACTCAAGCTCTTCCGCAGTTCAACAAGATAAGAAATAATCACAACAAGAAGAATAGCAGAGAAAGACAAAGAAAAAACAGAAAGAGGAAAAAGAGAGAAAGGGAAGAGAAGATGGACAACGCGGAGTCCACCTAAAAAGAAAAAGAGACTGAGAGAGAATGAAAAATAAAAGCAGAAAAAAAAGAAAAGACAAGAAGAGAAATGCGGAATAGAAGACCCTTGCCATATCTTTTATCCACGAGAAAGCAGACCTAGCCCAGAGCACACCAGTAGATGTGTTTGAACTAAGGATAGACCGAAAAAACCTAACGGAAGCCAAAAACCCTCTTGTCGAGAAGAGATCTCACAGAAACAAGAACACCTACAGACATTACCAACTCAAACAAAAAACCACTCTCTGCCAAAAGCTTTCTCGACCCACATCCAACACCAGCCCGGACTCCCTCCCCCTTTTTCCTAAACTAAGGACCCGAAACCATACTCTCACTCCGACCTTAAGGACCAAAAAGAACTTACCAAGGGAAATGCTTCCCACAGCTGATCTAGGACTATGTCTCTAAGGCTATCGACTAAGAACTCGCAAAAGAAAACAAAAGAAAAGAATCTCTTTCTCTCACACATAGAGAGCTATCACAGCGATCTCTCACAGCTACGAAAAAGAATCCATTGATCCAAACAAGACCTTCTTTTTCATAAAAGACTGAAAAACCTAAATAGCATCCGAACACAGAAACCGAACCGAAATCTTGCCCAGACAGAGTTACCTGACCCCTTTTTTATAGATTCCACACCGACACCACCAATGACGAAAGAAAAAAGAAAGCAAAAGAATCAGACAAAGAAAGAACAAGAGAATAAGAGAAGAAAGGAAAGACAGAATAAGAGAGAAGCGTCTCTTGGGGACTTTCTAAATAAACAAGAAAGAGAAAGAAGTTGAAAAAAAAGAAGGTCTTGCCGTCTACTTCTCGTCATAAATGGATTTCCATTTCCATGCTCGGTCACAGCTCTACCAGGCTTTGTATTATGAAAATCAAATTCCATGTTCTCCAAGCGATTCCCCCCGAATAGATTCCCTTCAACCAAAATGAAACTATATTCTACTTTCCGAAACGAATACAACGAATTAGCTACTTTGCTTCTTCTAAATTGGATTACTCCAACAATAAGTGATCCCCGAGCTTTCAGACTTCCCAGAACCTTAAATTACTTTGACCCGTCTCCGCCTTCAAAAATGGACTACCAAAACTTGATTAAAGAAGGAACCCTCAGACTTTTAAAGATTCACTTATATATAATTATAATTTATAGCTTGAGCAGAGTTTCCAACCACCCCTACCCTAGGAGTGTACCAGTGCAGAGAATGGAAAAAGTCAAAAAGAAAAAGACACAATGAGAACAGACAGGCTAGCAGGGAATTTTTCTGTGCAGACGGACTTACCTATTATATTACCCTTCTTGGGTATGACCCATATGATGGAGCACCGCTGTTCTATAATACACGTTGACAAATAACATAGATGACATCCTAAGTATAAAGGATATTACATTAAAGGGTATTTAGGGCATATTTCTCTGCCAAGTGTCTTTTCCTCCAAGTACATTTTCTTATTTCTACGTAAGAATTCTCAAAAAGCCCTTTTCCCAGGAAGATTTCAGAAAAGTATTGTAGGCGTCAGATTGCAGAAACTATTCTACAAAGCAGCTGCCCTTAGGTAATCCTCCTAAATGGTCTCATCTTGCAGTGATGCTGATGGAATGCTTTCTTTCTATTTTTTTGGTAGAAGCTATTTTCTTTGTCGGATAGCTACGTGGGGGCGTGTCGAGATTTGCACAGTCAAAGCCGTGCTTTAGATGAAGCGGGCCTCGGTATGGCGAAAGAAGTCAGTAACTCTAAGCAAAAGAGAAGTTTCTAAAAAAGTCATCGGAGAAAAATAACTCCTAAGCGGTCGTTGGTGGAAAGGGCTTTTCCATAAAAAGGCACTATTATTAAAAAAACTCAGAAGGACAACTCCAATTTCCTTTGGATTTTAGGATACCGTCCGTGAAAAGATGTGGGGCGAGAACATCGCGAGAATGGGGCTTCAGGTTCCATACCGTGAACGAAGACACAAGCACTTTACTTGTCTCAAAGCGGAACAGGTAGCCAACAATTCTAGACATGGGTGGATCGGTAACTAATGAAAACGACTAATGAGAAATCTACTTAATATGCAAAGAGTTCCCAAACCTAAAACCAACAAACAAAAGGAAAATATTACATACAAATATACAAGCTTTTACAGTAAGTTCAAAAGAAAGTTAAATGACTAATAAATACCACAGGAATAGTATTTCTTTTTACCTAATATTTAGGAGAACAACCTTCTGTTTATTTTTGTTCTCACTTTCAGAAACGACAAGGATTTCCATTTAGAAGGAGCATACCCACCTTTATTTATGAAACGAGGTCCATTAGAGCAAAACAAATTATGCTACAAATCCGAGCCTAAAAGTTACGGAGTTCCCTAATCCACGAAAAAACAAAAAAGAACGCCCGCAGCATACCCCATCACACCCATACGCTTTTCACAAAGATAGAGCTTTCGGACACTTATTCAACTTCTCCGCTGCTTTCTTTTTTTCGCGAGCCTTTGTCATAACAACCAGAAGGAACTCAGGTACGAGAGCTGCCTTATTTGAAAAACTTGCTTTTTACCGAATTCTACCAAGCTCCTATAATGTGAGGCGATTACAGCCATAGTTAAAAAAAAATTATTAAAGAAAAACAAGAAAACAAGACCCTGTCGCTCTCTCCACACCACGAGGCATCCCACCAAATCTGTTCACCACTGGCCTCGGATTATGGAAGCTTCAGTATAAATAAAGAGATAGACCAGACAGACAGCCTGGAAACTTTCCAACGACAACCAGGAAAAACTACTATTAATGACTGGGATAAACTTGAGTGATAATTTTTACACGATTACGAACTTTAAACGCCAAGTACAATTCTAATACATAATTAAAAAAAAAGACCCTTGTGCTCACCTGGCTTACTTATCTAATCTATATCAATTTGAACAATGTAACAAGTTTAATCAACTGGCATTAATTGACCTAACTTATCAACCTAGTTTTGATGGACTTCTTGCTAATGCGAAAAACCTATATGAAAACCAACACCGACCTATGCACGCTTACTATGAAAATAACTAAGCCACAGATAAGGATCCCCGCCTTTATTAACCTTATGACTCCAGACCAAAAAGTATCTTAGGTCAGGTAGAAATACTTGAAAGTTCGACTAATCAATATAGTTTGGCAGAAAAGCAGCTATATTTCTAGCTCTCGGACTAGTCTACGACGGAGGGCCCTAGAATAGAAAACAAATCTGGCATATACTACTTGCTACAGTTCACTCTACCCAAGCTTCCCAATCCCATAAAAGCATCCCTTATGCAGTTTATCTACTTCTACTAAAGAGATCCGCCAAATCGCAATAATTATAGTAAACGAATAAACCAAAGCGAATTACAATATAGAGTAAACTCGAGTAGGAAACAAATCTTTCACCTACCGCAAACTTCCGACTTTGTCGAAAACTTGTTGTGCGGGACTCACCCGATCAAACTTACTCGGCGATCCCTTTCAGAATGATAGAAAGAAAAGCAAGAAAGCACGAGCAACCAAAAGAAAATTTGCACTTAGCACGCTTTTTTAATGGGTTTTTTACTGGGATTACGAAAAGATGAAACTAAAAAAAAATATGGGAAACCCTCTACTTAGGATCCTTGCGACTTCCTTACAAGAATACTAAGAAAGAACACGCCCTATCTCGGAAAGTACTTAAAAGAAATAATAAGTAACAGTAAGGAGGAAAGTGGAAATAAAAAACAGTAAGCAAGATAAATCCAACCCACCACCCCAGGGAAACATAAAGGCCAGAAAGAAAAAGTTCATCTAATACATTTTTAACAACCAAAAAACATCGCAAGCTTGCCTGGAGACACTGTCGAGAGAAAGAAAGGAGCAGAAAGCGATAGAGAGAAAGAAAAAAGAATGGTATTGTAAAGATAAAAAGATTCTATGCAAAATCTTACTCAGGTTCCTCTACTAAAGAGAACTCGAAACCTTAACAACCAGGAAAAAGTAGTTTACTGAAATAATAAAATTAGTAAGCCACGTTAATCAACCACACCTTAAAGAAGAGGCTTGCTGTACCGTCTAGAGGCCCCGTTAGCCTAAATAACAACAAGAACAAGAAAAAAGAGAGAGGGAAAAAAGAAGAAAGCAAAATGAAGAGAAAACTTCCAAAAAACATAAGAACATATTTAGGATCAAGACAGATGACAAGACCAGTTTAACCAGAAAAACCATACCCAAATAGCTTAAACCAGCCCACACTTGCTTAATAGCTAGCATATTGAAATAATAAAACTCCTAAAACAACGGAACACAAAGAATTCTTTCGCCACACATTTCTTAAAAAAGAAAAAAAGCAAATCAAAAACAACTAAACCAGAGATAGAAAAAAGGCACGCAGCAAGCGAAGCCATTCATTCAAAGAACTCAAATAGAGTGACGAAACTAGAAACTCCCTCATCCAAAAAGAAGGTGACTTCTTACAACAAATCAGCACCGCTGTCCAAAAACAACCTTCCCCGGAAAAAGTATTTGAAGTAGACTCCAGCCAACATTCACAAAGAAAAGCAAAAACCAGAGTTCTCATATGAAACAAAAATAAAAAGACAGGCACAAAATACTTGTACTTGTAGAAAAAAGGAAATAAAAAGAAACAACACAAAACGACAGAGAATAAATAAGATAAGAAAAAGAAAGCAAAAGAATCGGAGAAAAGAAATAAAGTAAAGAAAGAACGAGAGAAAAAACAAGAGAGAGACAAAAAGAAAAGAGAGAAGCAAATAAAGAAAACATGGATAAGTGAGAAAAAGAGTTCTGCACGAACCCTAATTGACTTACTCAAAAAAGAAACTTAATATGATCCATCGTTTGATGACACGAGAAGAATCCAAAAATAGAAAAAGAAAGAAGAAACAGAATTTCAAAAGACTGGAATAGTAGAGTCTTAATGTAGACTTAATAATGTAAAACTTAATTTGTAGTAATTAAAAAAGTTTCTTCTTAATAAGTAATAATTTAATAAATAATATTAAAATAAAATATAGTAAAATTAAATAATAGATCTTTCAAAGAATGCAAGAGCCTATTTCTAGTAAATAAAAGTAGTATTATAAATTATAAAATCTTAAACCTCAAACAGCTAATCAATTGAAAACGGAACAGTTTGCTTTTTTTGTCCACAAAAACAAAACGATTTCCTATAAAAGTAAGTAGAAATAAAATAGAATAAAGAAAACCCCAAATGGAATCTAAGAGGATTCTCTACAAAATAAAAAAACATTACATATACACGAGACTTAGTTATTTCTATAATCTATAAAAAAGATGCATGTGATCTGAGTCATAACATAATATATAATTTAATTATTTTAATATATTAAATATAAGTAAGGTTTAACGCAAGTACAATATGAAAAATAAATAAAGTAGAGCCGACAAAAAAAGAATTAAAAAAGCAAAAGTTTAAGACAACTCTACCTGTATCAGCAAAAAGATAATAAAGAATTCAAAAAAATAAAGAAGTAAAGAAAAGAAAGAGCAAATCCTAAAAAGATTAGTTATAAATTAAAAAAGTTAAAAGAAATAGAGAGGGTAAAACAAAACTCAAAGCCAATTGACGACAATTAAAGAAACAACAAATAGAATACTTCGTTGAACCAATATCCCACCTTATTACACCGATGTATTTCGATATCTACTAAGTTCTGCATACAAAACCAAGTTTTGAAATAATACAAAAAAGTAAAACAAGAAAAAGAAGATTTTAATTAATAATAATTGAATTAAAAAGAACACTTTTGGTATGTTTACTATAATATATAATTTACTATAATAATTATTAGAATAAAAATCTTGGAGTTCGGTAGATTTTACTTAAGGAATAACAAGGACGAATTGAAACTAAATCCTGAAATATAGACTCAGAAACCAACACTCTTCCAATTCTCATACCCACGACAGGGGCTTGCCATGCTTGAAGTTTAGTAGAGTTAGCTTTTTTTTAATTGTTTTTAAGACGGCGTTCTGCCTTCTAACCAAATCCAACAGAACACTACAACAAGTAATATAAAATAATATATTAAAAAAAACATACATATTTTGTTGATCCTGTGAATGCTGGTAGAGTGCACCATGTATAAATAAGGAATGACTATTCTTAATTTACTACAATTTTGCTTAACTATAACTACTATCATTTAAAGGTTAATAAATATAATTGGAGCTTAATAGATAGTTAATAGAATGGGATGTCGTAGAAAGATCCGGAAAATTAATAGTAAAAAAATCCAAAAAAGAAAGTAAAACAAAGACAAACTAAAGACAAATAAAGATACTACCAGACAAAAAAACAAGAGGAAGAAAAACAGAAAGAAAACAAAAAGACAGAAAAAACCCAATAAAAGCAAAAAAATACCAATAAAACAACTAAAAAAAGCAGCCGGGAAGAAGGTAACAAAAACCAAATAAAAAAACTTACAAAGAAAAAGATACGGAAAAGAAAAACTAAAAAGAGGAAAACAAGAAAAAACCAACACAGATAAATATAGCAGTACAAGTGAAAAATTTCCAGAGACTCTAAGCCGAGAGGAAAAAAAAGTCAAAAAGAAGAGAGCAGAAAAACAAAGAAAGAGAAATGCCAAACAGAACAAAAGAGAGAAATTTAATATAATTAACTAGTAGGGAAAAGAAACCCTCGTAAATAACTTAGACGAAATACTATATTAAAACTGACAATAGAAAAGGTTCCTATATACAACTATTATACAACTATTATAGAAGAAACAAAAAACCTATAACAAAACTAACACTAGATGTTCTAAGCACAAAAGAGGAAACCAGAAAGCAAATAAAACAGAAGTATTCAAAAATCAAAGATCAAATACTAGAAAGAAACAACAACAAAAAGCTACAAGGAAAAGAGTATACAAGGAGCGACCGAGAAATTTCTCGCCTGTGAGTACACAAAGACAAAGAGCCCGCGATCCAAGCAGAGTCCATTATAGAAAAATCAGAACAATCCAATTTATTCTATACATAGGAATCTACCTATTGACTAGAGTCACGAGCAATTCACTAAAAATCGTATGGAAGAGTGGACTAGAGAAACAAAGCAGAGATTCAAATCTAGCACAAAAAGCCACGGCACAGAGGAAGAAGAGATCCTGCCGATCCAATCCATGTCTTCCATCTCCTGTAAAACACAATGTAAAAAAACAAAGCAACGAAAAAGATAGAACAAAGCGAAACAAACAGACAACTAAGCGACTTACAAACAAGCGAAGGAAGACCTAAAGCAGTCAATCAAAGACAACTATGTAATAGAAAACAAGGACAAATATGTTATACTTGTATTACATCTCTAAGATAGAATAGAAGTATAACATAGAAGGAAGTCGGAGATAAAAGAATTCCTAAAGCAACACGAACGCATTCTTACTCACTCAACTACCAAAACTACAAAAGAAAAACAAGCAAAGAACCAAACAAAAACGGGGAATCCGGTAAAGAAAGAAACAAAAGAGACAGAACCAAGAGAAAGAAAAAGAGAGGAAGAGAGAAGAAGGAAAGAGAGAGTAAAGAAAGAAAGAGAGCAAACAAGAAAAGAAAGAAAAAGAGAGAAGAAAAAGAAAGAGTGAAGCAGAAACAGAACAGCAGAAAGAGTGAGATGCAAACACAAGAACGAGAAAGAAAGTAGAAGAAGAAGAAGAAAGAGAGCAGAGAAAGAGAGAGTATAAAAACAAAGAAAGACAAACAGGAAGAGAGAGAGGAAAAAAAGAAAGACATGAAAAGAGGAAGAAGAAGAAGAGAAGAGAGGAAAAAAAGAAAGAGCAAGGAAAAAGAAAGAAAGAAGAGAGAGAAGACAAGAGATCCGAAGACTATCATTTACAATACAACAAGAAATAGTCCCTGGCAGTACGAAGTCAACCAAGATTACACAAGCAATCACAAGAACAAGGAAATCCTAGATATGACTATGCAAACAGATTTATACTAGCCACCTCTATCCTAAACTCAAAGTATCCATTCATAATTTTAAACACAAACCCGGAAACTTACAAGAAAACCAGATAAAGAAGAACAAGAATCAGAAAACAACAAAAAAAAGAAAAAGCAGAAAGAGAGGAGAAAAATAACAAAGAAAGAACAGAAGGAAAAGAGAATCAGAACAAAAAGAACAAAACCAAAGCAGTTGAAGAAAGAGCAAGAGAAGAGAACCGGAGAAAGAAAAGAAAACCAGAGAAAGAAAAAAAAGAAAACAAGAGAATTAGAAGAATATAAAGAGAAAAAAAAGAAAGAGAAAACAGAAGAGAGAAAAAAGAAAGAGAAGCAGAGCAAGAAGAAGAAAGAAATCAACTTCGGAAAGACAAAGAAAAAACAAAAAAGCTGGGAAGAGAAGAAAGACAAAAGAAAGTAAGAAGGAGAAGAAAAAAAACACAAAGAAGAAAAAGGAAAAACTCGCAGAGAACAAGAAAAAGCGGAAAAAGAGGAAAGTATAGAAACAGAGAGAAAGAAAACAAAAATAATAAAATAAAAAGAGTAGCAATAAGAGAGGGAAAGAAACGGAAACCCTTAGGACGAAGGTTCGGAAAGGCAAAATAGAGACAGAGAGAAAGAAAATTCTATAAAAACAAGACCCAGAAAAAAGGTAGGAACCCGCCGACCCAGACCGAGAGCCGAATAAAGAAACGGAGAACCAAATAACATAAAAAGATTAAAAAAGTAGGTAGATAGAAGAGAGATGAGCAAAGATAAAAAAGAGAAAACAAAGGAGAAAAGCAAGAAAGAAGAGGAAGAGAGAGGAAAGAACAAGAGAGAGAAGACAAAGAGAAAAGAATAAAAAAAACAACAAAACAAGAGAGACAGAGACAACAAGAAAAAGAAGAAAGAACAAGAAACAGACAAAGAGAAACCAACAAAAAAGAAAACAAAGAAAGAATTCCAAAGCAAAGAGCAAAAGATGAAAAAAGACTTGCCTTCTTCCAAAGATAAGAAAGACAGAAAAAACAGAAAAGAGCAAACAAGCAAGGAATAAGAAGAAGAAAGCAAAACAAGAAAGAAAGGAAAGAACCGGAAAAGATGGCAGTTGGAGAGGAAGAAGAAGAGGAAAACTTCTCCCACACGCATCCTAAAAAAGAACGAAAAAAAGAGAAAGGAAAGAAAGATAGAGAGGTGAAAAAGAAAGAATACAAGTAAAAAACAAAGAAAGGTCAACGTAAACGAAATATATAATCTTTGACTTTGAGAATACAAGGAAGCCTGTCAAAGAATCTACCTACAGTTCTTTTTAGTCCATAGTTCATCTACCTCCGTTGAGAAACAACCAACCTACAAAAATCATCCACCAAGGACATTTAGAAAGAAACAAGAACAAAAAACAAAAGAAGACAGATGACAAAAGGAAAAAAGTATACAGACCAAGAGCCTGCTTGTCAATACACAAAAAGTCCTAGATCCAATCAGAATCCTTGTATAAGAGGCCGTATATAGGAAAATATTATGATATCCCTAAGTGCGTACAGAAAGATCTGACCCCTCTCTACACAAAAAAAGAAATCAACCTATTGCCTAGATAAAGTTGCATAGATAAAGATCCACGTCAAGGTCAGGGGCAATTGACTTTGGATAATCAGTACGAATTGTCTATTGTCTATAGAAACAAGGCAGAGATTTTCAACGAGCACAGAGAAAGTCCATCCAATCCCTGTCTTCCATCTATTCTAAAACAAAAACATAATCCCGAGAAAAAGAAAAAGAGCAGAGGAGAGAGAGAAGACAAACAAAAAATAACAAGACGAAAAAGAGAGAATCAGAAAAAACCAAGAAGAGACAGAACAGAAGAAAAGAGAGAGAAAAACAAGAACAGAAAGAAGAAAGAAAAACCCAGACACAGAAGAAAAGAAAGACAGAAAAGAAGGACAACAAAGAGAAAGAAGACAAAAAAAAAGAACAAGGCAAAAAGAGAGAAAAAAAAGAGAAAAACATAGAGAACAAGGAGAAAAAGAAAACAAGAGAAGAAAAAAGAAAGGGGAAAAGGGACGGGAGCGAGACAGGTAAAAAAATAGAAGTCAGCCAACATAGACAAAGACTCTTTCTCTAACTAGAAACTAGACGAGAGAAAACCTTGTGATCCCAGAATCTTTGCAAGCAGAAAAGAAAAGGACAAGAAGAGAACAAAACAAGATCCCTCCTTTTCTACTTTAATCAGGGCAGAACATTGCCCAAGCACGTCAAAAAGGAAAAAAAAGAGCAGAAGAATCAGACAGAACTGGGAAGAACCCGAGAGAAAACTAGAGAGAAGAGAGAACCAGAAAGAACAATAGGAAAGAAGAGAGAAGAGGAGACAGAGGAAGAAGAGCAGAAAAAAAGAAAGTAAAGAGAACAGAAAGATAAACCAAAAAGAATAAGAAAGACAGTGAAAAGAGAAAGAAATGAAATAAAAAACAAGAAAAATAAAAAAACAAGACAGGAAGAAAAAGAAGAGAGAAGAAGAAAGAGACAGAGAGGCAAAGAAAAACACAAAAAAGAAAAATAAGAGAAAGAAGAGAAGAAGAACAATAATCCAAAATTACAAACTCGAGGACAATGCCTCTCTCTACGAAAACGTGGATTGATTGCCATTCTTTAGTAAAAACAGGCTTTATGCTCGAGCCATCTAGACCAATGCGTACCCCAACTCCAATAGCAATAGCCAGTAGCCAGTTCTAGCTCCTACTTGCTATTGGATATAGCACCTACCTCTGCCCCGGGATTCTTAGTACGAAATGCAAACTACCGCGACCCACTATATATCATTATTTCCACGAGTTCTTGCAAATTTAACTATTTCATTGCAGGAAAGCAGAAGATAGATTTTCCTTAGCATAGCAAAAATTAATGCAAGGAGGCAGACAATGCCCTCTCTCTACTACTCAGATTCCCTTTACCACTGGGATTCCCCTTCTGGCCCAGATCCAACTATACGATCTAGAAGAATTCTTCCTCAAAGATTCAGGCGGTATGGGATCCATATGTCTTGCATTTCCACTTCGACGAGATTGCTGAAATTGAAACCGCTATACTATGCGTAGTCTTGCTCCTACCTCTCCACAATATACCTACAAGCCCTACCCCATCTAACTATTTCATTAATTAAGGAGTCATAAAAGAAGAGACGTTCCTAACTAATTCTAAACTGGAAGCCGAAATCAGAAGAAAGAACAGAATGAAGAAAGCGAGGAAAGAAGAAAGAAGGGAATGAATCCTCAATAAAGAACATAGCAAGGTCACTCTAATATGAAATTAAAAAAATTATGCAATAAAGAGAAGAACAAACAAAACAGAGAAAGAAAGGCAGGAAAAGATAGAAAAAAAAAGAAAAGAGAGAGAAGAAAAATACAAAAAGAAAAAATAGAATAGACAAGACAAGAAAGAATCAGACAAAAAGAGAGAATAATCATAAAGAAAGAAGAAAGAGGAGGCGGAGAAAAGAGACAGAGAAGAAAAAAGTGGCGAAGAAGAAAGCAGCAAAGAAAGAGATTATAAAAAAACAATAAGAAAAAATAAAAAAAACTACTTGCAAACAAAATTAAATTCCAAAACAAACAACAAAAATTTACAGAATCACAAAACAAAAGAAGAAAAAACAACAGAAGGAATCAAAGAGAACATAAGAAAACAGAAAGAAAGCAGAAAAAAGAAAGACAAGGAGAAGAACAACAATCAGAGAACATAGAGAAAAGAAAAGCAGACAGAAAGACAGAGAAGAGAGAGTCAGAAGAAAAGAACGCGAGAAAGAAAAATACTGCAAAAGAACTCCTACAAAGAGCAAAAACCATAAACAAATGCTACAAAATAAGAGCTCGAACCCTTCTGCTAAATATTCAACCAGACGCTACAACCAGGGGATAGATAAGCGAGTAGAAAAAACTGCAAAAATAGAGCCGAATCCCGACTTTTTCGAGGCTATTTTGAAAAAACATATATAAACAATTCCAAAGCCAAAGAAACTTTTCAATCGACCCCAAAAACCCGATTCTTCTGTTTTCGTTCTGAGTCTCTTTTTAAAAAATCACGATCTTCGATTCCAGAGTCATGTGCTTAACTGTTCTTACTGCAAGTGAGACTTTTCACGCGATTCGAGTTACTTAGAGGCAAATACAAAATTTCATATTACAAGTAGAGCAATTCCAACACAAAACAAACAAAGAGGAAAAAAGAAGAGAACAAGGGAAGAACAAGAATCAGAGAGCAGAGAGAGAATAGAAAGAATGAAAGAACGAGAGAGAAGAACAAGAGATAATATCTAATAATTAATGCATATGCATAAAGTGCTGTACAAATTCGTACGAGGTTCTTTCGTCTAGAACGAAGGGATTTGACAAATAGAGAGTTTGCAAGTATTAGCCCCCTGTAATTGCGTATAGAAAGTCCTTTCATTGTCATTCAGAGAATCTGTCAAAATGAATTGCTTCTAATTCTTTTCTCGAATTCTTTCGCTCACTCCACTTCTTTTCTCTCTGATTCTTCTCTAAACAGGGACTCGAAACTCCACTTTCTACTGGCTACTGTTTTGTACTTTCGAAATGTACTTTATTTCTATTTAGAAGAATTGGAACCTTCGACCAACTTACTTGGAATCAAATGCTGCAGACTTTTCCTCCTCTTCCTTTCCAAAATGAAAACCACGAAAGAGGCGCACCGAGAACCTTCATTGCTTTCCAACCCCTACCTCACTCTTTCCTATCTCTCGGATTCCCCGCTACCTTTTCAATTTGGATTTCAAAGTATCTTCCTAGCTCCCATTCTTGACTTGATTGGGAATGAAGGAAGGAGTCTCGCTAAGAATGAATTCGCTAGAAATTCGCTAAGAATGAATTGGTATTAGATGGGAATGCATTGGCTAGAAATGAAACAGTATCCTCTCATTCTAGGAACAGCCTTTCGCAATAGGAGTTTCCCTGAACTGGACTCTGGTCGTTTCCTTTCCCCTGCAATGAGAAGTCCTCACAAAGGAGATAGCTTTTCGCTCCTTTACTATTTCTTTCTGATTCTCTCCTCTCTCTCTTCTCTAAGTCTTCTTTTCTCTTGTTCTGATTCTTATCTCTCTTCCCTCCTCTCTCTAAGGAATCCTGGCTTGAATAAATCGGATCGGAGGAATGGGTAGAAGATCTCGCCCTGGAAGGAGAAGTCCGGCTTGCATCTCCTTCTCTCTCCGTATGTTGTATGGAATAGGCCGGCTAACCCCTGCAATAAAAAGTTCTAAAAATGAGAAGGCTTCTTTGAAAGCTTAATTCCGCAGGCTTTCCGAAGTTGGATAGGAATAGGAGATTTGATCCAACTCTAGAATCCTTCAGATGTCTCGCCCTAGAAGGAGAAGGAAGTACGCAGGAATGAGAAGAGCAAACAGAGAAAAAAGAAAAAGAACAAAAAAGAGAAAGAGAGAGAGAACAAGAAAAAGATAAAGAGACAAGAGAGGTCAAAAGAAGAGAAAGAAGCGACGACAGAAGAATAAGAGAGAAGAAGAACAAAAGAATCAGAGACAGAGGAAAGAGAGAAAAGAGAGAAGAAGAACAAGAGCAAAGAATCAGAAAATCAGAATAGACTAAGAAGAACAAGAATGAAAAAAAAGAGTCAGACAGGAAAAGAAGAGAGGAGCGAAAAGACGAAGAAAGGAGAAGGGAGAATCAGATGAATAGAGGAATCAGAGAAGACAAAGAGAGAGAGTCAGAGGGGAGGAGAAAGAAGAATCACAAAAAGAGAAGAGAAAACAAAAGAAGTCTCAGAAAGAAGCAGAAAAACAAAAAGAAAAAAAGTCTACTATCAAAAAACTCACAAAAAAGAAACCCGGCTTCTAATTCTACATAGAAAGGATTTTGCGCGGGTTGCTGCTATTTTCAATTTGCACGGAAACAACTTCCACCATCAAAAAAAGAAAAATCGAAAACAAAGAATTGCGTAAAAAAGATCTCCCTAAAAATCTAAGGAAAAAAGGAATGAAGTAAACAATGATCTAAGGACTAATCTAGGGCTCAAAAAGAATTGCGTATAGAAAGATCTCCTCGAAAGAGGAAGGAAAAATTGTGTATATAATGCATATAGAATACTACTAACTCCACTAATACTAATTGCGTATAGAAAGCAAAGTCTTCCGAAAGATGTCTGAGGGAATAAAATAGAGTCTCTTCGAATAGAGTAGAGAAAGATTACTGAATCCAGTCTCTCCGAATTGCGTATAAAAAGATCCTTGAATCCGTCAGCAAGGAATGGCGTAGAGAATTGCGTATAGAAAAAACCCATCTCACTCCGAACAGATCTTGGAATTGCTTGAGAAAGATGAGATACTAATTGCATATAGAAAGCTGAGACGGAAAGAGATCCTGTAAACAGAAAGAAATAGATCCACTAATGGCATATAGAAAGACAGAAATGCGTTGGTCTGGAATTGCGTAGAAAAATAAAGAGATTTAATAAACAGAAAACACAGAGACACGGCTGCATATTGACGCACTTTTCTAGCCTTGTATTTGAAATTCTATGAAAAACAAAAAGAAACAGAAAAACAAGAGAACAGAGGAAAGAACGAGAAAAAGAAGAAAGAACAAGAAAAACAAGAATTATAAAGAAGAATCCGACAAAAAGAGAGAGAGAGAAAAAACAGAGAGAGAAGAGAAAACAAGAAGCAGAATAAAGAAGGAAACAATAAAAAAAAAAAGAGATAAGGACAGAAAAGAGATAAGAAAGAACAAGAAAGATCTCAGATAAAGAAAAAGAAGGAGAAAAGAAAGAATCACAGAAGAAAGAGAAGCAGATCAGAAAAAGAAAGAAAGAGGAAAAGAAGAGAAAGAGACACTCAGAGACAGAGAACAAGAAAGAGAAAAGAGGAACAGAACAGAGAGAAAAGAACAAATGGAAAAAAGAGAAGACTAGACATAGAAAGAGAGAGTCCCTGTCCAGAAATTCAAGAGAGAAGAAAAGTGGTTGGACCCTTGATAGGTATAATAGCGAAGACACAAGTATACACAGTATCAGAATTATAGCTTTTCAGGAAAAAGGAACCCCTTGGGGTAGAAAATCAGATGCCAAAAACCGCATCAAATAAACATTAGACCTAAAAGAATCCGGGAAATCTCGGGATTTCGGGAAAAATGAGATATATCGTATTTTTAACCCTATTACCTGTACATTATGTCTTTTCTTTTATTGGCTTTATCTGAGTGTATTTCATATTTTTATCCTGTACGGCTATTTTAATCCTAAGGAAGCAAGTTTGAAGCAAGGGCTTGATAGAGCAGCTAGAAATAGACACTTTGGATAGAGCTAGTAAGAGATTAAGCATGTAGTCCTTATCCTGGCATTTATGCTTACCTAGGGTAGCCTACCATTGATCTAAATGACATGAAAGGTATGTAATCACTCTCCCTAGTAGTCGAGTGCTTCCTTATGTCTTTCTGTTTCATTCAGCAGGAACCGAACCTGCCTGGCTATGGTTTACCTTCAAGCTTTCATTCAACAGTAAGGGATTTCCTCCCCTCTTGATCCTTGAAATCTTGCCCCTTAAAAGACTAAAAATATTAGCTGCTTCCGGGCGATGCAGCAATGGAATTAAGTAAGGTAGGCGGAGTAAACCCTTCCGATTATATAGCCAGTATCCCTAAAGGTATGGGCACGTATCCACTCTCTTTCAAATCAAAGAAGTCTAGGAAATAAAAAGGGTGTCTGGACGACAACCATTCCTTGGATTTGGTTCAGGCAAAGCGATAGACCCCGAAAGAAAGGAATGTGGAAGCCACTCGTTTCTAAAGAGGAAGAATACTGGACTGAGCCAAACTGTAAAAGAGTCATCGACTTTGGAACTAGGAGTGATTCTAAGAAATTTCACCAGAGACAAGTTAGAATAGACTCGACTGAAAGGAGAGAGGAAAATAAAATCAATTTATAATGAAGAGTAGGTTTACTATGTACCAAAGCTCTTCAACTAAGTCACGTAAGAGACCAAAAGATTTCCTATTTTGATGCTGCAAAGCAAGAAATCCGTTCACAGCAGCAACAACAGCATCTGGTCAGCTGGTGATACCCCTGATTTAATTTAGGCACATCAAACCCACCCCCTTCCCAAGATGAGGCTAAGGTAGTTGGAAAGGAAGTAGGCAAGAGTCGTTCGCTAGAATGAGGGCTCCCTTCAATATAAATCAGCTAGAGATATGCTGTTCTAAATACATTCAGGAAAAGGGGATTAAGGTCGCAAGGTGGAATTGGGAGGGATTTTAGGGGCTATTTGCCTTAACGGAATCAGTAGTAGAAGTAGTATAAGTTACTAAATGAGAGGAGACATTCGGGCGTTCTACCGCTTAATCCGTTAAAGCAACTTCAAAGATAGAAGACTGAAATGCGCATACAAGTGTTCACTTTAGGTTTCTATTTCGAGACAATGGGAAACTAATCTCATAGCTACATGCTCTTCTTCCCGATCCCGATTTTCGAGTCATATAGCCTGGATGGGAGCAGCAGTGAAAATGCCTCTTCTTAGTGGAGCTTTGTGTTCTATTTGAGTAGCTTTGTTTGGTTAGCAGTTTGAAGTTTAGTAATTGCCTGTAGTAAAGTCTGTTGTTATAAGACTTTGGGGTAAGCACGCAAGCCGCATTTTATGTGGGAGTAAAGGCAAAGAAGAAAAGGTTTGGTAACTAGAACCAGGGACTATCCTTATAAGATCTAACTCGTCTCCCCTTAATGATATAGCTCCTTTAGTCAAGTAACTAATAAAGCAAGGAGAAGCGATTTGCATATTTTGGGTTAGCTTATGATTTTGGAGTAGCCTGTAGTTGCTGTAATTAGAGAGGGCTTGCAAAGGCCATCTGTCCCAGTTATATGATTTCAGGAGTGAAAAAACTAAAAAAGAATAGGGGCCATTTTGGTGAAGTCATGTTAGTTGTGGTTCACACAACAGAACCAAGCATGATTGACCCTGCCTCCAAAGAGGAAGGTGCATTCCTTGTTATATCTCATAGCTTGCTGAGACCGGATATAGGGTCCCCCCAGATATGATGATTAGGTACGTTCCTGCTAAATATTTTAATAATCTAGGTTTCCCTATGGACATATCCCAGGTTTCCAATATGATATTCAAATAGACAATCACACACAAAAAAGCTCAAAAATAGCTCGACAAGTAACGAAGATTTCAAAACAAAAAAGCAGTCCCGTCCTTCCCCTTTCCTCTAGCGTGGGGAGAATTCCACAGCTGCAGAACAGGGGTCAACGTGGATAACATTAGGCTGAGCGCAGCCATCAGAAAGACCTCGAGCGAACAAAGACCAGAACTAAACGCTCGCTCAACGCGCGGAACCCTTCGGAATGGGATCAAAGCCCAATGAACCCATAGTAGCTTCACTTGTCTACCCGCCAGCACCCAAAAGCTTATACCGAGGTATTTGCACCGGTACCTGCGCCTCTATTTATTAGTCGGGTGGCTTCCGTTCCTCTACTCTAGTGCCTAGCGAGACTATTCAGCTGCGAGCCTTCTTTTCCAATGAGTACTCTCATCTCGGGGGAAGAGTCTTGTCGGGTAGAAAGGGATCTTATCCGCAACCGGGTACTGCCCGATTTCGTTCCCGATTAACTCTTATATCTTATATTGGTCTATATAACTATAAAAGAGAATAACAAGCAAAAGTAAAAGCCCCTAACGACAACTTGAGAGGCATCTTAGAGGTGCCACCGCCCCCCTTCCTATCTCTTATCTGGGCTCAAAAAATATGATTTTAACCAAGTTCCTTTTTAGGATCTTGTATAATTTGCCTTTTTCAGTATCTGATCTTCACTTAAATAGTGAGCGCAGACGGAACCAAAAAAAAGTGAAATTACTTTTGGCCCTGAAAACGCAGTTCGAATTGATTTTGTTACCGTACTGTCTTTTCTAGAAAAAAAGAAGAGAAGGCTAGCGATGACTTCAAAGATCTAGCATCAGTCTAAAGATTTCCCTAAGGAACCTTATAAAGAAAAACTGGGATCGCGGAAGCGGTAGAAAAATCTTGAAGAGCGCACGTTACTTTCATTCAAGCTTTGGTTCTTTCTGGGTCCTCCGAAATTAAGATTTTTATTTTCCTTGGGGGAATTTCGAGAACGCGCTTTCGGATATACCGCCGTAGGCTTCTCTCCTGATTGAAAAAGAGCGTTTACCTCGCTGCTAGGAAGAGAGGAAGGAATATGAGGCATTCTTCCTTCAGGAACTCAGACTCCAGTTCGATCATTAGAAAGAAGGCAGGCAAAGTGAATTCTTAAAGGTCTGCGCCTACAACTGAACGCACTTCTTTTTCAATTTATAGATTTCTATTAGGCATGGGATTATGGTAGATGGATGAATTGAATTTCATGCATTGTTTCCTACTCATATTTTCACTTTGACGAATTCCAAACAAAAAAGGAGTGGATTTGAAGTGGATTGACAAGATTTAGCATTGATCTTTGGTGCGTTATAAAGCGTGCCTTCTAGTCCAAGGTTTTACTAAAGCATTTCTTTCTCATAAACCATCTGTACTTTAAAAGACTTTTGACCACACCCTTCAAGTATCCTGCTGCGCGCTAAGCAATAATCCGTCTCTCGAATTCTGACACAAAACTTCTCGTAGGTGGAACACACTGCCGACAGATTCGTCCTGGCTTCCTAACTCAATCCCTGAACCCCACAAAGTCAAAGCAAAACATTAGATCAAGAGATTGCTTTCAAGGCATTGGCATCTTTTCTCTAGGCCCGGAGCCTTTTGTTGTTTTCGATAATCTGTAGATAGTGCCTAAAACACCCGTAAGAAAGGCATTTATACCTGAAATAACATAAATAAAGACAAGCTCACATCAAAAAAACGAGGTCTTTCGACTTACTTGGTGGCTAGGTTAAAGCGGATTTTACCGCCTTGAGGTTTTGAATGAGGGGTCTTTCCACTTATAAGTTAGCTCCAACTCAAAAAGGGATGGAAGGCTTCGAGCGGAGAGATGCGAATAAGTGCCACGGCTCGAGTTGCAAGCATAGACTCCGTAGGTGCTGTCCTGGGCTATACAACATATTGGACCAGGATTTGCTGGTTCGAGATGATAAACTGAACCTTGTGGTCCAGTTAGTCCTGACGCGTCTCCGGAAGTGGCTGCTGCGGGATCAAGGCCTGTGAAAGCTCTCTTCGCTACGATCTTTAGGAAATCTTTCTTATTCACCATTTAAGTTCTTGTTTCAATCGGCGATACACAAACCTAATCCTTTCATGGAACACCAACCCCATTTCGACGAAAAAGAAAAGCCTTGCGCTTGGATAGCGTATTTCTTTCTTTTTATTTTCCTCTCCCTATGCCTTTACTTGATAGGGACGTCTTCAAACCTTTTGTAAAATAAAGAATCTGCCCTAATGTCTGTGGTAAGTAAGTCTAGTTTGCCTGTGAATCCAGCTTTCGGTCGACTACTGTTTGTTCTGTTTCGCTTTGAGCTTGCACCTGCTATTCATTTTTATGCCTTTCGCCCGGTACGGACTTAAACAATAGAAAACGGATGAAATAGCATCGGAGTCGAGAACAGCGCATATTCCAACAAGACCATTAACTGCAGGTAGGCTTCAAGCTCCTACTCATAGCCGCTCTATGTACTAATTCCAAACACAGAGAGAACGCTATAGGTCTTTGTTGGTGTGTAGAGTAGATGGTGTTTGAAAGAACCCTTTTACCGAGCAAACTAGAAATTGCATAAGAAAGGTAGGTCAGTATAGAGAAATGCTTGATCACGTATTTACTGGCTATTCAAATTCAAATATTCTTCGTGCTGCTGGTAGTTGTTTTTTTGAAGGGCTTTATCTTTCGATGTAGTTCGGCTTTTTCACATGACGTAAAAAGTAGGTTCATAATGAGAAAAATATTTGCTCAAGCTTTTTCCGTTGTGGTTCTACTGCTATTACCACTGCTGCTGCACCCTTATCCCAACCAAGCCACAGAAAGCGGGAGATTTGGACCTTGGTGTTCGAGTGCTTGAAGCGACAACAGAAGAATCTTATCAAAATGGATGGACTAGTTAGGGGAGTCATTGCACAAAGATTCTATACCAATAGAATACACAATGATTCTATAAAAAAATAGAGAGACCAGATTATGACATTCAATAGGACTTAAGCCTTCATATATATAATCCTAGAGCTCCTTAAAACCTCTCCTAAGAACAGGAATTTTTTTTTATTGGCCGATGCCCGGATACCTATAGAAGGCACACCCCTACTTACCTAAAAAATGTGGTAGGAATTTTCACTGCACCGACGACCATCTCCATGATCTGCCCAAAGGTAAGCTATCTCCCCATAGCAGAGCCCTGAACTGAACTCTTCTTATCGGCAATCTTCTATCTCTCAACTTCAAAAACTCCCAACATCCGCCTATTTAGGGTTGTGGAGAGCCCACTTAATCTTTTTGTGGCTTTGCCAAAGTTATTGCTTTTTTAGTAAGGTAGGCCTAATACTAATTGAAGTATATTGGTAGCGCCAGTGAATAGAATAATAGTAGCATGCATCCCTCCTAATTGTCAAAGTTTTTGATATATCTTGTCTAGTAAGGCAGGCCAGGTACCTAAAGTCGGAGCAAAACCAATAGCAAGGAAATAGAACTTGAGGGGTACTTTGTGGAGATTTAGCCTGCGCAAGTTTGTTTACTTACAAAGTCTTGATTTAAAATAGAACCTATGGGGGTATAAGGCACCTCGAAAAGGCGTAAAACCTATGAATTTTTCCCGGAAGTTTCAGAGAGTAAAAATCATAATGAGTGGCCGAGGGTCAAATGGGTATTTGGATTGATGCAATTTCTTCTAGCCCTGAATTTGTTCATGCTAAGATCGGGAAGGACGCATATAACAATTACTTAGAGATGGCAAGGCAAAGGTAATCGAGGTTATTGGTCTACTCGAGACATTGAGTAGTGTCTCAAGCAGCAGGCGCATTCGAGAACATCTGTGCGGGAATATCTAATAGTTTAGATTCACCTCAGAGAAAGCACTTTACTGTTTGACCCGTATCCTAGGGTCACTTCCCTTAAGAAAGGCCTTGGATCACGAAGACCCGAACCGATACGTGGGCTGCTCCTTCTTCTTCTTTGTTTGATAGAATAGCAAGGAACCCGGAGTCTGTGGGAGGCTTATTACTTCATTCAACTAGTCCCCATGTGGATCTATTAGTTGTTGGAAAGGTTGCCCAAAATCGATATATAAGTATATATAAATAAAGCGTACCAGTCAATAAACCAAATATAAAGATGCAAAATGGTTGGCTACTTTGGCTTCACTACGTATCTAATCTCCTAAGCTTTTGGTGCTGCTAGAAAGCGTTCAACCGGCCAGATCTACTGAAAATCAACAAAAAGATACGTAGGTTTGAGAAAGGAAGACTCACTAACTGAGAAACTTATTTTTAAGTTCGAGGTCGACTAGATTGAGATCTTTGATCAACATTCTTACTATCCAAGGGAATACCCAGCACGAGACCCCCTTAGACTTAGATAAGAACGACTATCTAATTCATGATGCCAATAAACTTAGGTGCCCGTACGTACTACCCGTCATATCCTTTCACGACAGATACCGTTAGAGCGAGCGACAGATCGAAGATAAAATATTAGACTAGAATAAATAGGTACGAAATACATAGTTCAACTCATTTCTCTCTCCCGTTTGTCGAGTCACTTCATACCTATGGTGATGTTTCCACGGATTAAGAAAATATGAAATATCTTTCAGCAGTGGGTGTCTTCCCTACTTAGCTTTCTTGGGCCCTTTTCATGATGGGTTTTCGGCAGTTTCCTCCAATCCCCACCTCGTTCCCTGATGGTTGGCCTACGAACTGCTTGAGTTTATAAATTTTTAGTCTGACATCCACTGCTTGGTGTCTCAGGTCGATGTTACTGGCCTTAGGTTGGCTTAACCCTTCTTTCTTTTTTTTAAGGTACGATTTTCATTTCTCGGTGCAGTTTAAAAAATATAAATCTAAGCCAATTTTCCGGAGTCAGATAAGAGAGTAGACATATAAACAAGTAAACCCGGCTTCGTAATAATAACTAATAATAGATGCGTCCTTTTTAATGAAAAAGTAAAGTAAAGACTTCCTGGCGAGACCCTTTCCCGCCAATACTCGAGGGGTCCATTATCATCAATATAGTCTATGAGAATATGAAAATGTTTTTTTGACCAACTCTCATGGCTTTAGGAGGGGGCGGGCCCCTAAGCTAGCTCCCGCCTTCTTCCTTATTTGCTCCTAAATCCCACGACCTTTCGAATGAATGAAGTTAGAAGCTAAGAGAGTGAAAGCCTTTTTTTTTAGAAACCAAGTCGTAGTAACGAAAGATACGAAGAGGTACGTAGTCTCTGCGCTTCGTTAAACATAGTTCAACTCATTAGGACCGCGTTCGTCTTAGAGCACCAGCCAAGCTCATCTCGAGGTAACGAATGAGTCGAAACAGATGGTGATCAGAAGTAGACATTTGGTGGAGCAAGGGCTGCGGCTTTAATGTTTCAAATCTATTAAATAGAATCTAGGGCTGCCACCCTTTGCTCGTGCATCTGCCTTACTAATTTCTTGGGGCATTCTCTCGCAGGCTGCATAGACTCTTTGAATAAAATGACTCTCTCTGCAAATATTTATATCTGTTTTGTAAGCGAAAATCTTCTTCAACGAGCCCTTTACTTTATACCAAGTTATGAGGTCAAAACCTCCTTCTTACTGTGAAGAAGCAACCCACATGTGTTTGTGTTAGAGATTCTTAAGCAATAAGAATTCTATCTACCGGACCTTCCACTCCTTCTTGAGAGAGCAAGGCTTCAACTCCTACTCTCTATTGATAAAATTTTTATCTCGGGTGCTTGCCAACCAGCTGGATTAAAGGATTCACGCACAGACTCTCTTCCCCTTTCTTGCTCTTGAATACGATTTAAGAATCCACCTTTGGTACCGATTAGATGGTATATATTAGAGAGATAAAAAAAAGCTTGGCAGCCTTGGCGCACTCCCCACCTGTAGATAACAGCAAGAAAGACCGCAGCTCTTCTCTCTTTCTTTAGTTGGTTCGAGACGCATTACGCTAGCTTGGGATTATCTAACGAATGGTTATTCATCAAGTGGATCCTTTGCCCCTGACCTATGAAGTTTGTTTTACTTTCGCTTAGAGTTGATCAACGAAATGAGTGTAACTCATTTGAAACGGCGACTACGTACCTTTCAGTCGAGTCACTTCGTACTTCTTTGACTTCGGAGTTCCTGCGGCGAATTATGCGACAATCTAGGTTAAGCAAGAATAGCATAAATGTGTTATTAGCACAATGTTTGGCAAGTCCACGAGAAATTTCTTATAATAAGATAGAAAACAGGCTAGTCTCCGAAAATGCCCCGGATCGTGTCGTTTGGAACAAGTAAGATTTCTCAGGGTAGGGTAGAAGGCCTTTCCTTGAAAGCGAGAAGGACTCTGCTTACTCATTAGGTTGACAGCGACGGCGCGACTACCCGAAATAAAAAATTGCTCTACAAAAATGAAAATTTCGTATTCTAGTTACAGACAATAAAGTAGCTGTAACGTGCACTGCGCTGTGCTCATGAAAGTGTTGGCTGCACCGAAATGCTATGCCTTTTTCCTTTATGAGGAAAGCCCTTACCTTCTCTTTTCAGAAGGCTTTTAGGCGTTCTGGTTTTGCTTATGCACACTGGGCTGCTTGGTCGGAATAGGCAAGCAGTGTGCTCGAGGAATACGTAGATAAATTCGAGATGAAATGTCAGTTTGCAATTTAACAATATAGTTCGCAGTTTGATCCAACCGCTCCCACTCGTTATTCACCCAGCGATTGGTTTGGATTTTCCTTTTAGGAATCCTCGTCATTAGAAATAAGTACTCCTATAGGGGCCCCACAGGTACACATTAGTAGTTTCGTTTCTGAGTCCGATGTATCATTCACTGAGCCAGAAAGATCTTTTGAAAAAGATTGCTAGTGAACTACAGCATAGAATGAATGAATGAATGATATTTCCTGACGGTATCGATTTGAATTATTTTATCCATTACAACTTGCTTGGCGACGAAGAGGCGGGGGCGCTAGACCCCTCTCTTCTAGCCGAAGTTCTCACTGATTTACAACTTCCCAGTCCAATTAATTATAAGTTGGTACTGGGAGGAAGCCTTTAACTCCATACTTTTATTACACGGTTGGATTTTATAACGTAAAGCCAGTAACTGTCAATTTTGTATAAGTTTCAAGTTATAACATAGCCGGACGTCAAGGTGAGACGCCCAGTCCAGCTCTTTAAGAAAGAAGGCTCGTCCTAGCTTAGTCGAAGTCTAAGGCAAAACCAGAATCCTAACAGTGCTAAGCTAGTAGGATTTCCTCTTGGAAAGAAAAGACTAGATAAGCTATCCAATCAGTAGACAGGCCGGTAACTCTACGAGGTATGTAGTAATTCGACTGTCAGGATCCCGTAGAAAATCTTCTCCTAGAATATTAAATCATTGAACGGAGGATAACAGCTGATAAGAATATGAAAGACTACGGTTCAAAACTTTCAAAAAAACTAGCTAGAGCAGGATCTACTGAACCTGAGGGAATAAACAAGCAAGCTTGGGTGCTTTATTTTTTTTGCTTGTAGCATGATATGTAACAAACCCAATCGAAGTGAAACGTTTCCTTACTTATTCAAAGTAATAAGACAATTGGCATTACCTTTGAAAGGTAGGAGCTAAAATCCCGCTCGGTTAAAGGGAAAAGAGCTTTACACAAAAGATCACCGACGATCATACCATTGAATAGGACCCGTACATAAATCGGGGCAGGCTCCTCAAGCAGATACCATTACAATGGAGAAGCGCATCTTCCTATTACCGGCGGAGAACTAAAGGGCTCCAAACTCCTTAGATCTTGTTTTGTAAGCTTGAAGCTTTGAAACCTGTCTAAATGAACTTACCACTCTACTAACCTAAGCTTACCAGATCAATTTCATCACTACCGAAACCCGTACCTTACATGCCGCTTTCTCGGCTTTCCCTCTATCTGACGCTCCCTGTACGCGTTGAGGGACTGAGCCTTCGGATCCCACCCTTTCTTGGTCTTCTTTACGCTGTCGCTGAGAAATTCGGCATCGCAGCACCGAGACAGATGCTTTTTGTAACATTTCTATTCTGTATCAAAACTGCCTTATCTGTGGATCTCTCTACGTCCTATCGTACCTCTAGCAAACAATAAAGATGAACTTTGAGCTACTGAACCAATGTTATTGCTTTCCTAACCTAATCCAAGATCAAGGTTCTTTTTACTTGTTTACTTGAAACAAGTAAAGAATGGAATGCTTAATACCTCCAAAATGAATTCATATAAAAGAACTTTATACAGCCCTCTAAGGTGAAGCAGGATTTTTTTTAAGCTATAAGTTTAAGCTTGCAAGCCAGAGCTAGTCTTCTTCTTACTAGATCATTATACTTACCCTAATAATGCAAACATAGTATTGAAACCTTCAAAACTATTATTCTTGGTGATAGAAATTTTTGTTATTTCTGGGACATAGTTAATTAATGCATTCATCCAAGTTAGCAGCTCCAACTCTATATCAAGGTCACGCTCAATATCGTCACTAGTCAACTTAATTTTGTTATTAAAGAACTTTGTTCATAAATACTCTAATATAATAAAGGTACCAAGTGACTCGACCAACGGGAGAGGGAAATGTTTTTGTCGCTAGGTATTTGGCCAAATAAGATCGTCCCATACTCGAACTCTTGCTTTTCTTTAGCAAGTCTAATAAATTGAAGGACAGCTTTTTTGAAAGTAGTAATTTTTCTATGCCTTACGGATAGAAAAAAGTATGACGTTCCTAGGACTCCTTAAGGTAGTTTTCACTTATTTTTAAAAAGTAGAAATTAACTTGAGATAGGCAAAGATTTTTATAAAAATGGTATCAGCAAGTTTCAATATAGTTCATATATAAGCTCTATACAAGAAGGGTTCGTAAAGCGAAGAAGAGAGCAATAGATCGACTAAACTAGAAATATCATAATCGTATATAAATAAAATCTTACGCCCAAAGATTCCAGTCCTTTCCGTTGATCAACAACTATCAGCAATATTCTATTCCTTGTGTTACAAACTAAGAAGTCCTTCCTCATTTTTTTGGGGGGGCAGTCAAAGAAAAAAGACTTGAACGATGTTCTTTATCTACAAAAACATCTTTTCTCACGCGGACTAGGAGTAATTCTTTCCTCACTAGCCCTTTTTGGTGCCCGGGTAGAGTTGTAGGGAAAGTAGTCTTCTAAAGGTATTTCTAAATTAGAACTAGAGAAACTAAAACAAAAGACCGAGTCTTTGCTTAGGAACCTCTGGAAAAAATATTTGAACACAAATATAAATTTTCAGTGAAACAAGACAAAGAATGAAACACAGGTGTATCGTTAAAACAAGAGAAAGAACATACAACGGATTCACTCTGAATTTGAATCATATAGTAGAAAATGGATTGACAAGAACAATTTCTCGGACTACACAAGATCTATTTAGATGTACTTGCTATTACTGTTCGCACATTTGAAGTTGATTCATACAATGAAAAATGAAAAGCGGCATTCTCCCTTTATTTTTTAAGAATAAAATTATTATAAAACAAACTCCTAGAGCTGCGGAACTCACGAGTCTATTAGAAAGTAGAATTAGCAACTTTTACACGAATTTTCAAGTCGATGAGATCGGTCGAGTGGTTTCAATTAGAGATGGGATTGTACGTGTTTATGGATTGAACAAGATTCAAAATGGTAGAATTTACCAGCGGTGTGAAAGGAATCGCTTTGAATTTTGAGAATGAGAATGTAGGGATTGTTGTCTTTGGAAGTGATACCGCTATTCAAGAAGGAGATCTTGTCAAGTGGACTGGATCTATTGTCGAAGTTCCTGCGGGAAAGACTGTGCTAGGACGTGTGGTCGACGCGTCGAGAGTACCTATATGGAAGAAGGGCTCTCAACGAGCATGCGCGAAGACGTGTCAAAGTGAAAGCCCCTGGGATTTTTGAACGTAAATCTGTCTGTGCACGAGCCTATGCAAACAGGGTTTAAAGCGGTAGATAACCTGGTTCCTCTAGATCGTGGTCAACGAAAACTTATAATCGGAGACCAACAAACTGGAAAACCGTTATTGCTATCGATACCATTTTAAACCAAAAGCAACTAAACTCAAGGGCGAGAGTGAGACATTGTATTGTGTCTATGTAGCGATTGGACAGAAACACTCAATTGTGGCACAATTAGTTCCAGAAGCGAATGCTTTGGAATATTCTATTCTTGTAGCAGCTACCGCTGTGGATCTTGCTCCTCTGCAATTTTTGGCTCCATATTCTGGGTGTTCCATAGGGAATGTTTCTGCGATAATGGAATACACGCATTAATAATCTATGATGATCTTATTAAGCAGACGGTGGCATATCGACAAATGTCATTATTGTTACGCCGACCATCAGGCCGTGAGGCTTTCCCAGGCGATATTTTCTTTTTTTTTTATTCCTGTCTTTTAGAAAGAAGCGCTAAACGATCGGACCAGACAGGCGCAAGTAGCTTGACCGTCTTACCCGTCATTGAAACACAAGCGGGAGACGTATCGACCTATATTCCCACCAATGTGATCCCCATTACGGATGGACAATTCTGTTTGGAACCGGAGCTCTTTTATTGCGAAATTAGACCTGCTATTAACATCGGCTTATCTGTAAGTCACGTCGGGTCTGCCGCTCAGTTGAAAGCTAGGAAACAAGTATGCAGTAGTTTAAAATTGGCATTGGCACAATATCACGAAATGATCGCCTTTGCTCAAATTGGCTCAGACCTTGATGCAGCGGCTCAAGCATTATTCAATAGAGGTGCAAGGCTGACAGAAGTACTGAAACAATTACAATATGCACCATTGCCCATTGAAAAAAACAAATTATAGTAATTTATGCAGCTATCAATGGATTCTGTGATCGAATGTCACTAGACAAAATTTCTCAATATGAAAAAATTCTATCTATTGTCAAGACTTACTAAAAGACTTAAAAGGGACCTTCACTCAAGAAAAAATACAAATAGAAAAATTCTTAAAACAATGTGAGATTGCTTTAAAAATTGAATATTCATCTTTTTCCTCTTTCTAAATCATCTCTTAGTGACATATGATTTTCAATTCTTTTTAGTCTTTATAACACTCTCCTTTTTCTAAACCGGTTGGGGAGAGGTACGAGGTGACTCGATTGAAAGGAGAGGGTGACTCCATGCCTCCAACTCAACGAAAACTTATGAAATACAAAATAAAATGTAGCTGCCTTTAGCCCAAATAATAAGACAAAAAGACAAGTACATAACTATGAATAAGGCAAAATAGATAAGACTTCCAATAAAAAAGAAAAATAAGATAAGTGAGGTCTTGTTCCACTTGACCCATAAATTGGATTTCCAGGGGGTCTTTTTAGGCCGGACTCCTTTCGGCCATGATCTTGATAACTAATTCACCTCGAGCTTATTATGAGAAACCTATTTACGCCTTTGAATGAGAATTTTGGGTCAAACTCCACTCTCCTTAACCCACAAATGTTGTTGATGTGAGGGAGGTTGACGAACCAAATCCCCTGTACTCAGGTTAATCACTCACGGGTACCCTGTGAAGGCTATTACAATCTTATACTTACCTCTTTATCCTTATAACCATTTGATCTGGGATCTTTAGATCAATACCTGTTGTAGTGCCTTATAGCAAAAGACATAAGAGCATGAAGCCGGAGCTCCGCGCTCTGTCTGCCTTTGGGATGGAGTAACTCTTTCACCCATCATTAACATGAAAAAGAAAGGCCCCATGAAGAAAAGGAAAAAAGAAGGCTAGTCCCCGAAAATCACAAGTTGGAGTCCATAGACGTTTACATCTGACATGGGAGGCCACGGAGCGGTAAGATATAAGTAATTAAATTCTAACTTATCTTACCTTTGATTAGTAGCGAGAGTACTGACTATGCATAGGACTATAATGAGGTGGACAACAGACTCACGCATGATATACTAAACGTCAAGTAGTTCTATATTGATTGGTTCAAATCCAATTCGTGAGCATGTGGAGGTTCCGCTCTTTTTGGCTAAATCGAGTTGCTTAGCCCCTTTTTGAATATAAAGCTTGTGGGCAGACTTTTCTTGCTTCACACCTGCTATTGATCCCAAGCCAAGCAATGGCCTCGTTATTTATAAGGGGTGCGGCTATGCCATGTTCTCGGCTTTGATAGCTTGAAATCAAAGATGAAGGGGAGAAGATACTAGCTTTCTTTCAAAAAGAAGATGGTTGAAAGGATCCCGACTTCTGATCGGTAGGATCTATTTCAAGGCCGGGTTTACTTGTTTATATGTCTACTCTTTTATCTTACTCCGGAAAATATACGAAAGAATCATCTTTTATGAACTAAATAAGTCAGATGAGTTTGCATTCTTAAACAAAGCCTTTGAGTCTGCATGCCCTTATACAGATCTTCCGTCACTTCCAAACGCCCCTATTACCCATTAGTTCATTTGCTCGCCTGAAGCCTTAGCATGGTTCTTAGTAGAATTGACCCACTCCTAGGAGGGTGCTAAAGAACATGAGTATTCGCCAGTTTTGGTTACAATTGGCTATTAGGGTTTAGTATATAAGCGGCTAGCTAATATCGCGAATTCCCCGGATCTTTCCTTAAGTGAATTTCTGTCTTAGTCTATGAGAAAGAATGGAAGATGAGACGCGAATCGAGTTCGCTTTGATCTTCTCCGGAAGATCTCTTATTTGGTATCAGAGAAGGATGTAGCTGGGAGCTCACCTTGTCATCAATAAAACCTCCCTTCATTCCAGATGAGCTGAGTCCTGAACAGAGAACCTTGGCAGCGAACAACGACACTTCTTTCTAAGCTAAGCTTTTTTGTAAGGGCTCGCACCTTCTTTCTTTTTTTTGTGTTACCACGTGAAAAATAACTCCTGGCTACAACACAAGAGAGCCTAGCAGCTTCACTTAGCAAAGGTAGAAGTTCAGTCCATTACAAATCAAAAGAGACCTAAGGAGAATAATAGAAAGGTAAAGCATAGAAGGTGGGGTTGAGGAACTAGTTTTCTAGAGGTTTCAATATACTCGAGTGAAAGGAGAGGGGTGAAGTGACAATGAGGTCATTCAAGCATTTGGGTTTGCTTTGATGATGGGTAGGCTTATTCTCCTCTTTGGGCTTTTGTCGAAACAAGCCCAAGTCTGTATTTGTATAATAGTTTGTGTACATGTAGGCTTGGGTCTCTCATTCGGGTCCTATTGGGGTGTATAAGCTTGGGCTTTATTAACATGGCCCATTTGACGACTCAGTACATGGATGTTACGAGTCTATTGGCATAGAATATGGAATCTTTTCCGCGTAAGCTGGTTGTACAAAGCCGGTTTGTTCATTTAGGCAATGTGATTTTGGGATATTTTGTTTACTCCGCAAGGTAGCTACAGCCAGCCAGTACTAAATAGGCATAAGAGTATTTGAACTGCAGAAAAGTAGTGCGGAGAACTAATCAGAATTGTGCCTGCCCCTCCGATTCGTGACGCGGATGATCCGCGCCGAATCCTTTGCTTAATTTACCACGATCGATTAGATAAAACGGTTCTTCAAAGTTTGTTTGTTCATACCAGACAGCGTAGTTATAGTAATTATAATTGGATCTTTCATGCAATTCGTACTGCATGGGGAGACTTTTTTATAAATGGAGGCTCAATAAGTGTCTTCACTTCATCAAATAAAATCAATTTATTACTTGCACGTATGGTTATGGATGTTGCAAACAGGCTTTATGCAATTGCTGCCGAAATGGGGCAACTACAAAATGAAATGGAAGAGCGCCGTAGAGTGCTAAACCTCTTTTTGAGGAGTGTTGGAACACCCACGCGCATTCGCGCTGCCAGAGAGCTTTTTGAAGATTTGGAGGGGAGACATTAAACGACGCGGGCGAAGCAGCAAGCACTCATATTTTTTTTGCCTAGTCAAAAATGTTTACTACTTATATTATTCGTGCTTAAAATTAAGTTATTTACTTTTCTATGAGGATCGATCTTTAAATGTTAGGCTCATTTTCCGAAAATAAGGTGCGGGTTTCTCTTTCTATTTTCTAAAATAGAAAGAGAGAACCTCTCCAATTTGTATTGGACTTTACCTTCTCCTTTATTGAAGGTGGCTTACTCGTACTTTTTCTTTTATATGACAATTATCGCGGCCTTTTATCAGATAGTTATGTACCCTTGATCCGTTGTCTCTTTAACACCAAGGCTCTCATCTACGAGAAGGACTCGATTCGTCCCACAGGTTTTCTCCTAGATTAAGTAATCAAATGGGTCTGGAGGCCACAGTAGAAGCAGCAGCTGAGTTTCTGAACAAAAGAGTGAATAACCAAAGGATTTACATATAGACTAGATGGATACAATGCGTACATTATGAAAAATGTAGCATAGGCATTCTGGCATAAAACGAACATTTGCTGCTTCACCCAAAATAAGAAGATAAAGGCCCATTTGATTACTCTGCACTTCTTGTTGATTTTGAGATAATCTATCGTTGAAGAAATAACCTATATGAATTAGCTAAAATCAAAGACAAGGTCAGAACGCAAAATAAATGAAAATAGATTTAAGGCCATGACATGTTAGCAGGTGACATTAATATCTAAACCTTCAACTGCCATGTTTTGTAGTTTTTGAATAGCTTGTTCATTACTGCATCAATAGCTCGATCATCAAGCTGCACCACAAAAAGATAACAAAGGCAATAGTAGAATTTAGCCACTAACCACAAAGATCTTTTTCGTTCATTCAATGTGAACATGTAGGGCAATCTTAACGCAGTAGCTATAATAAAAGTAGGCAAATAACATAAATGAATCCCCGTTTTGTTAGCATGAAAGGAATTTAAAGAAAATTTTATAAAAAACCTGACCTTGTTTAGCGGCTCAGGCTTTGGATTCCGCCGTATGTGAATATTAGCTAAAAGTATTATCAATTTTTCTCGCGGTTGTTTACAACAAAAACCAAACTTTATCTACTAAAATGTAGCCTGCCCTGATTGCAGGATCTTCTGGTAAGTTCACTCCCTTCCGTTTAATGACTAAATGAATAAATTCATGGTGAATCCGAATCTATAAGTATATTTGCAACAAACAAGACTATTACTATATAAAAGCTAGTACAACTATCAAGTTCAGAACTTAATAAAAATGAAAGGTACCTCTTCGAGCTGCATGATGGCAAGCCCCAATGAAATGATAGCGGTGCTCGGGAACTATAGCCTTTTGCTGAAGGCATCACTGCAAAGGTATATCCTGAAGCATTGGCTAACTCAACGAAGGCAGCAGCCGTCTTTTCTACCCGCAACTTTGGTCCACCCACAATGACAGGCTTCATCGCGTAAATAGCTTAAAGGTCTATTTGGAAATTGAATTAGATGGCATATGAGCTTCATGGCCTACTGGTAAGAAATGTAAGCATTGTAACAGAAGAGAATATTAAGCCCTCATATGGTGGAGATGATGAGTTTTTCCTACGGAAGGTCGTTACGCTTTTCTGCCGCGTCAACGAGAAAGTAACTAAAACTAGAAAAGCATAAATCATATAACTGCTACAGCTATGTTTTAAGATCATTTGTTTGTCGAGCGATCCCAGGAAGCCCATAGAACAAGAATGGAAAGGCTTCTTACTCAGCTTGGTGCAACTATGATGACTTGAATGATTATTTCTCGTATAGAAGTTCTTCACTCATCGCAACACTCACTTTTTCATCAATCTGTAGGCCTCAATTCTGTTTCTTTTTCCAGGTTAGAGAATGATCCGTAATTTTCTATTCCTCACCATTAGTGGAATTAGATTGGTCAATGCGTGATGATGTAGAATTCTTCAAATCAACACGGCATGGTAACATTCTGATTTTACATAGGTATTGGAATGTGAATTGTTTTTAAGAAACATCTCAATCTATTCGCCTTATTTGTCCAAGTATAGGAATAAAAATATAAGTTTTTGTCTTATGACTAGGATTGCGTGAGCTTGACTTGGTCTGTTTACCGCAACGAGGAACAGCAGCGGCAACATCATATAATCAATCGAATCCCACCTATATAGTATCAAAGTAACGGAGGGTAGCGTTTTAGCCCAATTTATGGAATACTACAAAGAGCTACCAATGCAAAAGAATAAACATAGAGAGCAGTAAGAGCAAAACGACATGCCGGAGTAAAGCATCAATGCGACAAAGCAACAGTTGAAGAAACAACAAGGGCAAACTACTATCGTCCGGGCGCTAATTAATACGAAAAGAGGGACATGCATCCTGGGACCTTACCTCGCGGAGAGCTGTGACTGGCAGGGACTGACGACCTCTATTCTGGTCCTGGAATCCTTTCAATTTGAAATGCGAAAGGTGTTCAATTTCATTACCGGTGCCTGCAGCCAATTAGCTAAACCCAGGCTCGTGATTAGCCCAAGCCAAGAAGCTAACAACTGGAATACTGGCATGCTCTGCGCCTTTTCTTCGATTGGATCTTGACCCCGAAATGCTCCTTAGTGCTACTGGCTGATATGATACCATACGACTACATTACTTTTAGAAATAATTCTACGCAAGATGACTCTGTACTCAACCGATAAATAGTCACATTATTTTTCTGTGTTAAGTTTGCTCTGTGATTTTTCTGTTAAATTTTTAGCAATTTATACTCCCTCTCTTATGCTTAGGAATGCTCGTAGGCCCTTCTCTCTGCCTTTAATATGGTATTGCTCGAAAGTTTTTGTTCCTTATCTTTGGCTTAAGAGCATACGTACTTGCTTTAGAATGCACTGGAGTCTCCATTTAGAACAAAAGTGAGTTAGGGTCGCGAGATGGGTGAAAGAGTCTATCATCACATGGAAAACAATCGAGCCTACCGCTTCACAGAAGCAAAGTAAATATCATAGTACGTCTAGGTGCTACTAATCACTTTTTTAGCCTTGTTTTAAAAAAACAGAAAAGCGATAGCGAATTTATAGTCTGTCTAGAGGGTACTATCCGTGACTGTTCTGTGAATTCCGTTAAGTAACCACGAGTGTTGCGCCGGCGTACAGGTGTGGGAGTCTTTTTCTTTGTTTCAGATCGCCCCAGTGGTTTTCATTTTCTCTTTCGTACTACTGAGTCCTATGAACTTTTCGGTTCAAAGTCCGCGATGTAATACAGTTTTTTAACCTATTTGTTAGGCTAGATTGGATCAATTGGGTGCTTTTGCTTTCAATGATATTTCTTTCTTTAGCTATTTTTTTTAGCTATGGGGAATTCCATTTGTACTTCGTCTTTTCTTCTCTTTCTCTAATTCTTTCTTTTCTCTTTGCTCCTTATCTATTTTCTTTTTGCTTTGTATTATCTTCTCTTTCTCTTTCTTCCATCTCTCCTTTTTTTCTTTTTATTATTGTCTTTTTCCTTTTTGAAAGAATCCTTTTTATACCTTTCCTCCTTATTTTCTTGATGTGATTCTTTTTGCTTCTTTCTCTCTCTTTTTTTTTTCTGCTCTTGTTTTTTGTTCTTTTTATCCTTCTCCTCTCTTTCGTTTTCTTCTGTCTTTGATTATTGTTCTTTCCCTCTGTTTGTTTCTCTTCTTCCTTTATCTTTATGTCGGGTTCTTTTGGAACCTTCTTTCTCTCTTTTTTAAACTTCTTTTTTTCTTTTTTGTTCTGTTATTTTCTTTCTTTTTCTATTTTTTATTTCCCTAATTTCTAACTTTTATTAATATTTTTACTTTTTGGTACATGTTTTGGGGACACTCTCATGCCTGAGAGTTTCTTTGCTTGATATGCTTTTAAGGTTGTTTGTGAATTTATGTTTTTCTAGGTCCAGAGGAGCTTGAGGTTATTTTGTTCTGTTTTTCCGTTTTGGGGTTGGTCCTTATGCTCTTTTTTTCGTAACTTTTTAAGTTTGCATAAGAGTTGGATCATTGCTGTGTAGTCTTTTTTTTAGTACCAGGGTTTTCCTTATTTGGAGATTCCTTTGTCATTTTTTTAGTGTTCGAAGTCTTCTTTTTCTATTTATTTTGTAATTTTTGACATGGACTTCTTTCTCTTTCTTTTTATATCTTATCTAGTTTTTTTCTCTTTTTTCTTTTTGTTTTTTCCTGCCGGTCTTTTTCTTGGAAAACCTTCTTTTCATTCTTTTTTCTTTTCGTTTTTTTCTTCCATTTTTGTTTGGAGAACTCCTTTTTCTTTTTTTTATTCTAATTGTTTTTTTTTTTTTTTTTCTTCTGTTTCTTTACTTTCTTCTTTTTTCTCTGCTCTTTTTTTATCTTTTTCAATTCTTGTCCTTTTTGTTCTTTATTCTTTGGTCGGACTTGTATTCTTTCTTTTTTTTGCTTCTTTCTCTCTTCTTTGTTTGTCTTGTTGTTTTTTTCTTTGATTTCTATTTTGTCTTCTTCGTGTTCTTTCTTTGGAATTTTCCTCTTTTTTAGGAATCTTTCTTTGTTTGATTCTTTTCTTTTAGGTGTTTTTTTCTCTCTCTCTTTTCTTTTTTGCTTTCTTCTTTTTTATTTTTTTGTTTCTTTTTGCTTTTCGCACGAGTATCTTTTTGTATAATCTAAAATCATTTTAGAATCGTGAACTTGGGTTAGGTAGTATGTGGACTAGTTTAATCCTTAATAAGCTGTGAATTTACAATTTCGTAGGGTGTTTGATTATGGGATTTGAATTTTATGCTTCTTATTGTTTGTATCGGATTTAGGCGCATATGGTCGTATTCTTATTCTGCTTTTGTACTTTTTTCCTCTTTTTTGCATTGTGTCTCAAATTCGCTTTCTCTACTGGCTTCTCTCGTTCCTTTGGAACTTTCTGTCTTTTTTTCTCTCGTGCTGCCCTGGGTCCGGAAGTCTTGTTTTTCCTTTCCCTTATTTCTCTTGGTCTTTATCTTTTCTGACTTTTTTTATTCTTCTCTTTTCTTCTTCTTTGTTTTGCATCTTCTTGTTTTTCTTGTTCTTTTTTTTGTTGTTTGGGTGGGTAAGTTCTCTTCTTTCTCTTTTTATACTCTTGTTTTTTGATTCTTTTTCTCTAACGGACTCGTTTTTGTTGTTCTTTTTTCTAATTTTTATTGCCTGGTTCTTTTTTTTCCATTCTTTAATTCTCTTGGTTTTTTCGATTCTTTCTTGTTTTGTTTTCTTTCTTGTTTCTCTTTTTAATTCTTTCCTTTTTATGATTCTGTTTTCTTTTCTTTGTTTTTTTGTTCTTTCGGTTTTGTTCTTCTGGAACTCTTTTTCTTTTTTGTGTTTTTTCTTGCTTCTTGTTTTGTTTGATCTCTTTTTCTTTCTTTTTCTCGTTCTTGCCTTCTTTTTGTTGTCTTCTCTTTCTTTGTTTTTTCTATTTTTTCTTTTTATGTCTTTGCTTGTTTTTCTCTTCTTTTTTTGTCTGGTTTTTTCTTTTTATGGGTTTCGTTCTTCTTTTTTTCTTTCTCGGGACCTTGGTTTTTCTCTCTTTCTCTATTTATTTCTCTGGTTCTCGTTCATAACCTTCTTTATTTCTGGTTTTTTGGAATCTAGGACTGGTAGTCTGGTTTTTTCGAAACCTTGAGATTCTTTCTCTTCTTTTTTTGATTCTTCCTTACTACTCTACTTTTTTTCTTTTTTCCTTTGTCTCTTTCTATTTCTTTATCTTGGTCTCATTGTTCAGGAAGCTTCTTTTTTTTGTGCTCTTTTTTTATTTTATCATGTTTTTCTTCTGATTGTTTTTTTCTCTCTTCTTTTCTTCTTTCGGATTCTTTTTCTCTGTCTGGTTTTAGTGGAACTTTTTTTTTGTCTTTGTTCCTTTGGCACGATTTCTTTCTTTGTGCTCTTCTTTTTTTGTTTTTTCTTTTTGTTTTTTCTTCCTCTCTCTTTTATTCTTCTTTTTCTTTCACGTTTTTGTGTATTTTTTTCTTTTATCTTTTTTCTGTCCTCTCTTTTTTTGTTTATGCCCCTTTTTTCTGTTTTCCCCTTTTTCTTTCTATACGCAAGGATTACGATGCATTGTGTATGCAACGCGTGCACTCCCTTTTTTTAGGGCGTACAGATCTTTCTAAATGGAATTCTTTATTGGGGTCTCTTGTGATGGACTTCTCTTCTTTTTTTATATTTTATTCCATTTCTTTTTTCTCGGTGATTTTTCGTCTGGTTCTTCGAGAAACTTTCATTGTTCTGTTTTTTTCTTCTTTGTCTTGTTTACTTTTTCTGACTTTCTCTGTCGTTGTTCTTTTTCTCTACCACCTACAAGGGTGTTTTTGGTGGGACTCCTATTATTTTTTCTATACGTTATTTCTTTCTATCTTTCTTTTTATATCTATTCTATATGTTTCTTTTTTCTTGTTTTCCATCTACTTCCTATTCCTAAAGTGTACGACAACAAAGACTAAAGATGGTGTAGAAGAGTGGGATTGGTCGACTAGGAAATGGCCATCATCTTATTTTCTTTCGCGTATATCTTATTTTTTCTCTTTGCTCTCTATCTTTCTCTTCTTATTCTGTCTTTCTCTCTTTTTCTCTATCTTTTTTTTGTTTCCCTTCGTGGTCTTTTCTTTTTTGTTTTCTTTATGCTTTTTCTTTTTTTTTCTGTGTGTTTCTTCTCTCGTTTGTCTTTTCTCTATCTTCTTGTCTCTCTCCTCTTATTTGCTCCTTCCTGTTTTTGAAGGAATTTTTTCTCATTCTAGTTTTTTGAGTTTTACTTTTTGCTTTGGGCTTGTTTTCTTTCTTCTTTTTTCCTGTCTCGCTCTTTCATGACCCTCTCTTTCTGCTTTTCTTCTTTTTTTCTATTTGTTCTTTTTCTTATTTATTTCTTGTTTCTTTTTTCCTCTGTCTTTTGTTTTTATTTTTTGGTTTTTTCTCTATTTAGTATCGTCGGGGCAAATTCTTTGTCTTTCCCTTGGTTTATATTAATTTTAATTGTGCGAAGGGTGTCCATTCTGTAGAGTCGGAAACATTTCTTTTTCTCAAAATCCTTTAGAATTAAAACTGCAACAAGAGGATTCTGTCTGTTCCTAACGTGTAGAAAAATGAATAAAAAAAGAGTGAGTAAGTCAAAGGTTGCTTATTTATTTTAAAAGTTTAGGAGGTATTTATGTTTTTGATTGACAAGGGTTTCTTATAGATTTTTTTATTAATATTAACAAGGGTTTTTCAATTTTCAAGATCTTCTTTTTTTGTTTTTTCTTATTATCTTTATCGTCTCTTTCTTCTTTACTTTTTATCTTGTTGATTTTCTGCTTTTCTTTCTTTTGTTTTCGTTGTATGTTCCTAGAGAATCTTTTTTCTTTCTTGCAAGGTGTCCTTTTCAAGGCGTCTTTCTTTGCGTTTCTATCTAAGTTTGCACTTTGTGGGTTTTCGTACATTGGATATTTTTTGGTATGGGTGTTCCTTGAGTTTCCCGCTCTCGTTCCCGAGTCTCTCTTTTTTCTTGTTCTGTATTTGTACGTTCTTGTTTTTTCTTTCCGAGCCCTTTTTCTTTATTTTGTTTTCTTTCATTTCTTTTTGCTCCTTTTTCTTTATCCTAATTTAAATATTTTTACTTTTGGGGACAGTTCATAGGAGTTTGGATGGGGTGTGAATTTATGTTTTTCTAGTCTAGAGGGGTTTTGTTTGCTGTTTCTCATTTTTGGATTATTGGGGCTGGGGTTGGTCATAGTGCTTTTTTCTTCATCGCTTTTAGGTTTGTATGAGAGGGGAGTCAGCCGTTTTCCTAGTGCCGGGTTGACTTTTTTGTTATGACTTTTTCCTGGTTGGAAGTCCTCTTTTGTAAATATATTGTAGTTTTTAACATAGACTTCTTTACCTTTCTGTTTTTTATTTATATAATAATAATATATAAGGTTCTTTTGTTGTGTATTATTTTTCTGTTTTTTCTTCTTGATTTTTTTTCTGTCTCTATGTGAGTCTAGGGATAGCTTGGGGTAGACGGTTTTCTTTATTTTGTCTCTTTTCTGATTCTTTCTTTGTACATAATTTGTCCTTGCTTTTTTATTTTCTTTTCTCTCTTTTTTGTTTTTTCTTCTGCTTCTTTTGATTCTTCTTTCCGGATTCTAACTTTCTTTTTTCTCTTTGATTATTTGTCTTGTTTTTTTTCTTTGTTTTATTATCGGAAGTGGTCCTCCTGGGGTCGTCAATTGACATTTATTTGTTTTTCTATTTGCAGGCTCTAGTTTTGTAATGCTAGAGTGCTTTTTCCTTTGATAGGATTGCATTAGGTGGTTTGTTTGTTTGGGAGGAGGAAGTAAGGGCTTTTCGTTCGAAAGAAAGGGAATAGTGAGCTATTACTAGAACTTTATTCTATATATTTAAGTATTAAGATCCACATCTAAGATTCCGACCGACCTTGGATTAAAGAAAGAGGGACTCGTTGTTGTCGTTATTTAGTTTTTTTGATGCACAAATTATATTTAGACATAATTTTTTTTGCTATTAATTTTTTCTTTCTCTGATATTCTTTTTATCGGCTTCTTTCTTTTTTAATATTTGGATTTGGATGAAAAAACAATAAAAAACTAGAATGTCTATTATTATATAAATATTTTGGTGAGAAATATTCATGTGCCAGTTACAAATGTAAAAAGTAGTTATCTATACGTTTTTGGTCATTTCATAGTAATCATTTTTATACTTTTTAACTACGTGTAACTCTATAAGACCCTTATACTTAAAGATGTCGTTGGTTGTTATTACTGGGCCCCTTATTTGTCTTTTTCTGGAAGTGCTTCAATTGACGGTCATCTTTCTTTATAAAAGCCTTTTTTTTACTTACGAGTAAGGAGTTTAGGGGCAGGCCCTGGATTTTTCGTTTTCTGGTTTTCTTTTGTTTTCGCAGAAGTTTCTGTGTTTTTGATTGTGCCGGGTTCCTCTGAGTTTTGGAAAGTGCTTGCTAGTATACATTTTTATGCATTGTTCTATGCTTTTATTTGGATTGTTTTATTTTGGTTAGTTAGATTTATTGCTCAGGGTTTCCGGTCTTGTTGTATAGTTTTCTGTTCTTTTGGCAAGTCTTTAACTTTCTTTCTTTTTTTCTTCTTATCTCTTCTTTTTGCTTTATTATTCTTTTTGTTTTTCTTTTATTTGTTTTTTGTCTTCCTTTTTTATCCTCTCTCTTTTTTTTTTTGATTTTTCCTTTGTGTTTCTTTTACTAACTTAGATCGTAAAGTTTCTTTCTTTTTTTATCTTTCTTCGTTTTCTCTTTCTGTTTTTTTGCTCTGCCATTTTCTCTTTTTTTCTTTTCTCTATAACTATTAAATTTTAATTAAGTTAATTTATAATTAAGATACTAAGAATAGCACTTCCTTTTTTGGAAATAATAACTATAAATTTAATTTTTCTATTTTATTTTGTTGGAGTAAATTCTTCTGGAAACTAAAACAACCAAAAATACGAACTTGATTTACTTAGATCATAACTTTAATGTCCCATTAGTTGAAAATTTGTAAATAAAAACATAGTATGTGAGAAGGGATTCTACGCAGATTATTTAGTTGCAGGCCGTTCCCCTTGTTGCAAATTTTGTCTCTTTCTTCCTCTTTTTCTTTTTAAATTTTCCTGGTTACTTCTTTGTTCTGTTTTTTCTTCTGTTTGTTTTCTCTTTTCTTTGCTCTTCTATTATCTTTTATTTATTCGATTTTTTTATTTTGCTTAAATATTTTTAACTTTATTAATAATAAATTATTTATAACAATTCAAAGTAAACATTGGCGTGTGCTTCTTAAAAAAAACAAAAGTAAATTACTTGTCTTTATATAAAAATTTTATAGTCCAACGATTATGTTTGAGTCATTTCGACTAAGATTGATGCTTGGGCTTTCTATTTACATAACATTTTCTTTGTTGTTTGTTCTCATCCTTATTGTTTAATGTGTTCTTTCCTATTCTTTTATTTTGGACTTCTTATCTTATTTTTATGCTATCTTTCTGATTTCTTTGTTTCTGTCTTGTTTTCTTTCTCTTTGTATTTTCTTTTTTCTGCTTTTTCTTATTGTGCTTCTTTCTCTTTATTGCTCTCTTTTTTCTTCTAAGTTTAGCTTCTAGTTCTAGATTTTTGTTTTCTTTTTGCAGGCAGCGAATTCCGTTATTCGTTTCCCTTTTTGCTATCGTCGAATAAAGTTTTTTAACAAAGTTTTCTTTCGATTCTTTTATTTTTTTTATTATATCTTTTTATTATATCTTTCAGATGAGCTTGGTTTCTTTGTTGACAACAATTGATATATGCTTGAGTAAGGTTTTTCGATTATATTCCTTTTGGATTTCCCGTCGAATCCTATGAATTTCAAATTCTCTTCATTTTTGTCTTCGGCGGGAGTGTTTTGATTCCGGGGTCGATGGAGAAAATATCATGGATTTTTATTGTTATTATTTTATTATAGAATTGGCACAAAATGCCTGTAATAAGTAGATGGTTTTCCGTGTAGTTTTAGAACCCACAACATTTTTTATAGAAAAAGCGCTGCGCTTTTGGTTCTTGTTTTTATTTGTTTGGTTTTTTAAGGTTTTCGTGACATTCCTGTTGTTTTTGTGTTATATTTAATGTTCTACTAAATATTTAATGATTTACTATTACAACTATCTATATTTATTTGTTTGTTTGTATTCCGATTTCAAAGTCTTCATTTAGATGTGGCCAGTCTTTAATCAACTTCACTTGTGTATATTTTCCAAGCATGTATTTTTAGTGAAATAAATTTTAGTTTTATATTTAATGTAGGAGTGTATTCAACAATTGTTTATTTTGTTTAAGCGTATTTTCTGTGTGTAAACTCGTACAGAGTGCTTTTCGAGGAGAAGTTTCCTTTTTTGTGTTATTTTTTTAGAATGTTTCTTTTTTGTCTTTTTTTCGATTCTCTTTTTTTTGTCTTTGTTTATATGTCTTGTTCTTATTGTTTTCTTCCTCTTTTTCTTCGTCTTTCTCTTCTTTACTCTTTTTTTATGGTCTTTTCTTCTCCTTTCTCTCTTCTTTTGTTTCTGACTTCTTTCTTTTTATCTTTCTTTTTTCTTCTTACTAATTGTCTTTTTCTTTAGAATTTTTGTTATTTCATCTTCTTTTTTTTTGTATTCTTCTGTCTTTTTCCTTCGTTTTTGTTGTCTTTTTGTTCTCTTCTATTATTATGTTTCTCTTCTCTGTTTTTTTTGTTTCCGCACTTGCCTTCTCTTTCTTGTTTTTTGTTTTCTTCTTCTTTTTTCTTTCTTATTTTTCTTTGTTTTGTCGAGATCACTCTTTCTCTCTCTTCCGTCTGATTTATTATTCTTTTCGTCCCTCGTTTTTTAGTTCCGCACCTTCCTCTGTTTTCTGTGGCATGTGTCTCCGTTGCGTTTGTGATTTGGTTTGGGAAAAATTGGGGTTTAAGGTGGGATGCCTGGTTGCTTTAGTGAAATCACGTCGTAACTCTTGTTTTCCCTTGGAGTTTGTATAGGCTTAATTAATAAGGGTTTTTTTCTGTACTTTTTCAAGCCAAGTGGTAGATTTCAAATAAGTGAAAATATGGTAAGGGCTCTACTAAAGCGTATAGAAAAAGGAGGCAAGAAAGTTAATTAAAATATAAAAAAAGGAGTAATGTCAAGGCTCTTTGAAGGGGACCCAGAGGGATGTAGATTTAGCGTTCCCGGGGTCCGTTAGTCACGGAAGAAGGTATTTTGTGGTTTGCGTGACTAGGAATTCGTCGCACTAGAAAGTAATGGTCGCGTAGTCGTTGGGGTAGAACTTTTAGATGTGTAAGATTAGGTTTTGCTCGAAGTTTTTAGTAGAATGATTCTAATGGTAGAAGTAGGTAATATAGAAGAGGGAGTCTCTTTCTGTCGTTGATCTAGGTCTTTCTTTCTTGTTCTGTGTCTCGCTTTTTCTTTTCGAACTTTATAACTTTTTCTTTTTCCTATCTTTCTTCTCTGATTTTTTTCTTTGCTTTTCTTATTTTTTGTGTTTTCTTGTTTATGTTTTTTTATTTTTGTTTTCTTTCTGCTTTTGTCTATTTTTCTTTTGCTTTTCTTTCCTATCTTGTTATTTTTGTCATTCTTGTTTTTTGTTTGTTCTTTTTTCTTTGTTTTCTTTCTCTTTTTATTGTTCTTTTTATCTCCTTTCTTCTTTTCTTTCTTATGCTTATTGTCTCTTCTATTTTCTTCTTTATTATTTACTTCTCTTGGAAAAGTTTTTCGTAAATGCTTCTTCTTTGCTTTCTCTGTTTTTGTTTTTTCTTTCTTTTCTATTGTTTTTTTGTCTTGTTTTGTTCCTTTTTTCTTTCTTGTGTCCTTTTCTGACTGCTGTTCTTCCTTTTTTCTGATTTCTTTTTTTCTTCGGTCTCTTGTTCTCTTTTTTTTCCTCTCTACTTTTCTTCTTTGTTTGTTCGCTTCTTTTTCTTTGTTTCTTTTCTTGTCTTGGTTTTCATCCTTCATCCCGGCTTCTTTATCCCTTTTCTATAGAAAAGGATTCTTGCTTTATGTTTCTGTTCGTTATTTAAATTAATTTTTGGACTAGACTTTTCTTGCAGTAGCGCATTCTCACATCCTATGCCTATGGGGTTTGACTCGATTTCGTTGATCCGTGGAATTCGCTTGTGCTTTTTTCTTGTCTTTTTCTACTTTTCTTTCGTTTTCTCTATCTTTAAAATCTTTCCTGTCGTCTGTCTGACTCCGTTCTTTTTTGTTTTTCCTTTCTGCGTGTTCTGACTTCGTATTTTTTTCTTTTGGAGCTCTTTTCAGAGCGGTAAAAAATTTAGAGGATTGTGTCTATATTAGTGTACTTCCTGGTTTTTAAACTTTTGGGCTCGTTTTGATTGGGACGTGGATTCTTGTATACGGCATAGGTTTTTGTGCTGGATTGGTCGACTTACTTTATATACCCTATGGGTATCTTGTTTTCTTTTTGAAAGAAATCTTTCTTTTCTTTATATTTTCTTTGTCTAGTACATTTCAGATAGTTTTTTGGAAGCATCTAAGAGAAATGATCGTTTTCTATTTTTGTCTTTTTCATTTTATTCGTTGACAGAGCTTTTCTGACGCTCTCTATTCTTATGTGAAATTCTGCCTGGACGACAACCGAATTCAACTTTTTTCTTTTCTTCTTGCTTTTTTGTCTTCTCTATTTCCTTTTTTGTTCTGCTCTCGTAGGAAGCCCCCCAATTTCTATGTTACAAGAAAGAAAAGGGGGCGTGCGTTTACTAAGAAAGAGGAAAGAAGAGAGACAAAGTAGAAAAAGAGAATAATAAGAAGCAATCTGGGAAGAGGGGAGAAGGAGTCTTTTCTAAGGAGATCCTTAGGTTTAGAAAAGAAAATAGCAGTTTTAAATCTAAAAGAACTTTTTCTTTGGTTAATATTAAGAAGACTTGGTTGCTTACGGAAGGTTCTTTCCTACGTGAAATAAATGTTTTAATTTGTTTAAGATTTATATGTTATTGATTTCTCTTTGTATTATTATTATTTTTCGTTCTCTGATTCTTCTTTTTTTATCGTCTTTTTCTCTTTTTTGTCGTTTATTGTTTTTTCTCCATCTGCTTTTCTTTCTTTTCTTATACTTTTTAGATTTTTTCTTTGTTTTTTTCTTTTGTTGGTAGGATCTTTTTTTTGTTTGTTCTGCCTTCTTTCAATTTTCCTTTTCTCTGTTTCTCTTCTTTTTGTTTTTTCCTGTCTTTCTTTCGTCTCTTTCTCCTTTCCTATTTCTGTGTCTATTTTCTTTTTCTGTTTTCTTTCCTCTCTGTCGTCCGTTTTCTTTTGTGCGTTTTCTTCTGTCTTGTCTTTCTACTTTTCTCTTTTTCTTCATTCTTTTACATTTGCTTTCTTCTCTTTTCTCGGCTTGGCTTCTTTTTTCTCTCTTTTTCTTTCTTGGTTTCGTTTGATTTGTTTTTTCTTGTCTGATTTTTCTGGTCTCTTTTTCTTTTTTTATCTTGTTTTCTTTCTCGTCTTTTCTCTGATTGGGACAGGTATTCATTCTCTCTTTTTATTCTCTCTTTTCTTTCTCTTCTTCTTGGCTCTTTCCTTTTCGTCTATTTCTCTCTTTTTCTTCTTCTCTTCTTTTTTCCGTTATTTCTGATCTTTCTTCTCTCTCTGTCTCTTTCTTTTATCTTTATCTTTTGTAGACTTTTTTCTTCTTGTTTGTTCTTATTTCCTCTTCTTTTTGTTTTTTTCTCGTTCTCTGTTTTCTTTCTCTTCTTTTTTGTTCTTTGCTTGTTTTCTTTTCTTCTTTATTCTGCTTTTCTTTCTTATTTTATTTTTCTATCACATATTCTTCTTTTCTTTCTTCTTCTCTCTTTTTCTGAAACTATTTCTTCTTCTCTTTCCATCTGGGTACTTTTTTCTCGCATCCTCTTTTTTATCTTTGTTTTCTTTTTTTTTTATTTTTTCTGTTGTTTTTTCTCTTTTCTTTCTCTGATTTTTGTTTTTTTCTTGCTTCTTGGAAACTCTTTTTTGTTTTTTCTTCCTTCAACGTTTCCCTTTTTCTTTTTTTTTCTTTTTTTCTTGTTTGTGTTTTCTTTTTTTAATTCTTCTTTGATTCTTATTCTATTGTTTTTCAGGGTTTTGTTATTTTGGAACCTTCTTTTTTTTCATTCTCTCTTTTCGATTTCGTTCTTTGAGAACTTTTTTCTTTTAACTGTCTTTTTTTTTCTGCTTCTTTCGTATTCTTTTTACTCTTGTTTTTCTGGTTCTTTTTCTGTCTTTGTTTCTCGTTCTCTTTTTTTCTTCTGGAATTTCTTTTTTCTGCTTCTCTCTTCTTTTCTGTTCGAGCTTTCTCTCTTGTTCTTTCTGATTTTTCTTGTTTTTTTAATTTTTCATCGTTATTTTTACTCGTCATTTTTAGAATGCTCAGATTTTTCATGTATATGAGTGGGTCACTTCCTTAGTGCTTAGAATTCGACTTATGGATTCTCTGAAAATGTTGTTTGGCTACGGGTCCTTTAGTTGTTTTTCTCTCTTCTTTCTTATGCGTTTCCTTTTCTTTTATCTTTTTTGTCTTTCTTTAATAAAGTCTCCTCTTTTTTTTTCTTTGTTTTTTTGCTTTCTGAGTTTTTTTTATTCTTTCTCTTCATTCTTCTTTTTTCTTTTCTTTATTTTTCCTTCTCCGCTCTCTTCTCTATTTTTCCTGTCTTCTTTTTTTCTTTGTTGCTCTCAATATTTGTCTTTCGGAATTTTTTTCTTTTGTTTTCTCTTTTTTCTTTTTCATTCTTCTATCTTTTTTTTCTTGTTCTTGTTTTCTCTCTCTGTTTCTTTATCTTGTTTTTTCTTTCCATTCTTCTTTCTCTCTCTGTTCTCTACCTACTTTTTTTTGTTCTATTTTCCCTTTTTCTTTCTTTTTTTGTTGTATTTCTCTTTTTTTCATTCTTCTATCTCTTTCTTCTATTTTTCTGATTCATTTTTTCTTTTCTTTTGTCTCTCTCTCCTTCTTGTTCTTGTTTTCCCTCCCGCTTTCGTTCTAAAGGATCTTCCCTCTTTTCTTGTTTTCCTTTCTCATTCTTTCTCTTATTTTTCTTTCATCACCTTATCTATCTATCTTCTGGGTTGTTTCTTTTTCTCGATATTACTTTTCTTTTCCTGGTTCTCCTCTCTCTTCCTTTGTTTTTATTTCTGAGCTTAGTAGAATGAGAGGTCGAATTCAAAGTGGACTGGATTCTTTATCTACTTAGCCTCCTTTTTCTTCTTTCTATCTATTTTCTGACTATTTCTCTTTCTTCTTTTTTTTTACTTTCCTTTTTTATTCCTTCTCTTTTTGGCTTCTTTCTACTTTTGATTTCTTTTCTTTCGTCTCTTCCTTCTTTTCGTTTTCGTTAACCCCACTTTTTCTTCTATTTTCTTTGTTTTCTCTTTCTTCTGCTTTACTTGGTGAGATGCTTTTTCTTTTCTATTTTTCTTGTTTTTTTTTAGTTTGATCGTTCTTAATTTTTCTTATTTCTTGAACTTTTTCCCAACTTCTATTCTTCCATAATAAGCGTGGTTTTGTATTATATTGTTCTTTCTTGAGTCTTTTTTTGGATTCTCGTGCTTGGACGTAATATCTAATCAGGTTTTGGATTATCTCTGCATATTTCTAATTTTGTTGGGGATAGCGTGGAATGGAGTGCAGGGTGGTTTGCCGTGTTGTAGGGTGTGGCGTTACAGGTTCCCGCCGAAGTCCTTCTTGTCTCTTGTTTGTTCTGCCTTCTCCTCTTCTTCTTCTTTCTTTTTTGTTGTTCTTGTTATTTTATTGTCTCCTCTTTCTTGTTTTCTTTTTTCGCTTTCTATCTGCTCTCTTTTTTTCCTTCTCTCTCTTTCTTTTTCTCTTCTTGTTCTGTCTTTTCTATTTTTCTCTCTCTTTTCTTTTCTTGCTCTATTTCTCGCTTTCTGTATTCCGAGCCCTCCACTGTCCTAGGCTTCGACCTTTTGTTATTCTTAGGCCTAAGGGCCCTTTCTCTCTTTCAAGTCCATAGCTCTGCTCTTTGGTTTTCCGAAGGATTCGAATTCCTTTTTTGCTTGAATTTTGTTCTGTATTAGGTTTCTTTTCTTCTTTCTTTGTCTTTTTCTTGCTGTTTTTCGGATTCGTAATTGTGGATTAGCTTCTACACTCTGGCTTCGATTTCCTCTGTCTCTCTGCGGGGTCCTGTCTTCTTTTTCTATATTGTCCGAGTTCTAATTCTCCGATGTATTGTTATTTTGCCTCTGAAATTTTATGTCCTCTTTCCCATTTCTCTGCTTGATTGTTATTCGAACACTTAGTTGTTGTTGTATTATTTCTTTTTCTTTCTTAGCAGAGACTGCTGCACGTGCGTTGTTTTTGTTTCCTGCTGAGATTTCCTCGGATTCTATTCCTATGCAATAGGCATATTTTTCTTTGTAGTTGTAGTTCATAAGTCAGACTACGATACTATGAAATAAGGAGCAGGAGTGTTGGTTCCTTGCGAGGGGAACTCCTAGGTTACTTTCTGTAGTCCTCTTCTTCTTTGTCCGTTCTTTCTTGTTTTCTCTATGGTTTCTTTTCGTTTTTCCCGAACCTTGTCTTTTTCTTTTCTTTCTCTTTCGCACTTTTTTCTATGATTATGGTTTCTTTGTTTTGACACTTTTCTCTTCTGCTTTTTTTGCTTCTTTATTTCTTTTTGTCTTTTCAGGTTTTTTTCTTGTCTCGATATTTCCTTTCTTTTCTATTGATTTCTCTTATTTTCTTAATTTTACTTTTTGGGAGACAGTATTGGTGCGAGAGTTTCTTTGTTGGATATGATTAGGGTGTTGGGTGTGAATTTATGTTTTTCTAGTTTAGGGGAGCCCGTTTGTTGTTTTCTTATTTTTGTGTTGGAGATAGGGTTGGTCAAAGTGTTTTTTCTTTCATAGCGGTTTAAGTTTGACTGAGAGTTGGGTTGTAGTCTTTGTAGTACCCAGGTTCTTCTTGTTTTACTTTTTCCTTTTGTTTTTTCCGAGAACTCTTTCTTTTCCTTTTTTTGAACCTTCTCTTTTTTCTTTCTTCTTCGCGCTGCTCCTCTCTTTTTTTCTTTTTTTTGTTGTTTTCTTCTTGTCTTCCTCTTCTCTCTGTTTTTTCTCTCTTTCTGTCTTGTCTTCTTTTTTCTCCGATTCTTGTTCTTTGTTTTGTCCTTTCTCTTTCTTATCTCTCTTTCTTTCTTTCCATTTCTTATTTATTTATTCTTAGTCTCTTGCTGTGATGCTTTCTCTTTTCTCCTGTGTTTTTTTCTCTTTTTGTTTTCTTTTTTTATCTAATTCTCCTCTGTCTCTGTTTCTTAATTCTTTCTTCTCTCTTTTCCTTTCTCTGATTCTTTCTTCTTTCTGGTTCTTTCTCTCTGTCTTTTTCTCTTGTTTTGTGCTTTCTTTGATTATCTCTTTTTCTCTTATTTGACTCTTTTTCTCTCTTCTTTGCTTTTTTCTCTTTTTCTTGTCTTCTTTTTTGGGATTTCTTTTTCTCATCTTTCTTTTATTTTTCTTATCTCTTCTTTGTTTTTCTTCTTTCCTTTTTCTTTATTTCTTTTTCTTATCTGTTTTCTTTCTCTTTTTTTATTTCTTTGTCTGTTTTTATCTTCTTTTTCTGATTTTTCGCTTTCTGATTTTTCGCTATCTTTTCAGGTTCTTTTTCTTCCTTATTTTTAGATTTGACCCTTAGGTCTTGTTCTTTTTTTGGAATTTTTGACCAAAATCTTTCTTTTGGAATTTTCGATCTTTATTCTCTATTTTTCTCTGTTTCTCTTTTTTTTGTTCTTTTCCTCTTTTTTCTATTTCTTGTTTTTTTCTTTTGTTTTTCTTTCTCCTTCTTTTCTGAATTTTGGACAGGAAGTTTCATCCTGTTTTTTCCTTCTTGCTTTCATCCCTGTTCTCTTTCTTTTTTGTGTCTCTTATTGCTTTGTTCTCTTTTCTTTTTTCTCTTCTTTTTATAGTTATAGAATTTTTATAGTTATAGAAGTAGCAGAAGGGTTCTAAGTAGCTATTTTGGATAAAGAAAAGAGTTTTTACCAAGGCAAAGTTGGAGTGCTTTGTCATGTAGTATAAAGGGGAAAAGGTTTTGTAGGAGTTGATATATAGGGGAAATGCATTCTTATTTGAGAGAGAGTGCATTGTTGGACTAAGAGTGTTGAATTATTTGAAAGTATATTTTTGTAGAGAGTTTGGGGTCTTGGTTTTCTGCTTTGTTTTTGTCAGATTTTTCTTTCTTCTCGGATTGGTTTTTCTTGTTCTTTTTGCTTCTTTCTCTCGTTTTTGTTTTTTCCTTTGTCTTTTTTTTATTGTTCTCTTTTCTGTTGTTTTAATTTTCTTTCATCTCCTTCTTCGGATTCTTTCTCTCATTCTCGTTTTTTTGTAACTTTCTTTTTTCGCTTTGTTCTTTTGCTTTCTGTCTTTTCCCTTTTGCTTTCTTTCTGACTTTTTTTCTTTTCTTTTATCTCGTTTTTTTCGAAGCTTTTAGTTTTCTTTTTCCTCTTTGCTGACTTATTTGTTTTCTCTTTGGTCTCTTTCTTCTTGTCTTGCTTTTTCTTTTCATTCTTTGCCTTTTTTCTTTTGTATTCTTTCTTTTCTATTTTCTTTCTCCTTTTTTCTTTTTCCTCTCTCTTTATTTTTCTTGTTCTTTTCTGTCTTTCCCTTCTTTTCCTTTTTTGCTTTCTTTGTTTTCTCTGTCTTTTCTCTTGTTTTTTCCTTTCCTCTCTATTTTTTCTGTTTTTCTCTCTTCTTCTTTTCTCTTTTTCTTCATTTTCTGTCTGCATTATTGTCTTCTTTCTCTTCTCTCTTTTTTCAGATTCTTTCCTCTGCTTTCTTCATTATCCTTCTTTCTCTTGTTTTTCTTTGGTTCTTTTCTTCTCTCTCTTTGTTTTTCTTGTTCTTCTTTCCGGTTGTTGTTGGCTAGTATAGAACCTGTTTTCTTCTATATGATTCTTCTATATGATTTGAAGTTTCTGAGTTTGATCGTGGAAGTCTGCAAATCTAAGAATAGAGGAGGATAGTATAAATTTGTGTACATTGTGAAATGTAGCAATTTGATTTTGTAATATTGTTAGACTTAGGATTCTGATACTTGCGAAATGTTTGGGTTCTGATCTCCGGGACAGTCATTTTTAACTCTCTTTCTTTCTTTCTTTCTTTGTTGATTTTTGTTCTTTCTTCTTCTTTTCTTTCCAACTGCCTCGTCTTCGTCCCGAGTCTTCTCTCTTTGTTCTTTTTTCTCTATTCTTTTCTTGCCATTTCTGTCTTTTTTTTCTTTGCTTTGGGATGGGACTTCTTCTTTTTCTTGTTCTTTCTGTTTCCTCTTTCTTTTTCTTTTCTTGTTTTTATTTATTGTATGTCTTTTTTTTGTTCTTTCTTTTTTTTCTTTCTTGTTCTTCTCTCTTTCTTTTCTTTTTCTATTCTTTTTTGTTTTTTCCGCCCGTCTTCTCTTTCTTGCTCTTTTTTTCTCTCTCTCTTCTTTTTGTTTTCTGTTTCTTTCTTTTCATCTTTCTCTTGTCCTTTGTTTCTAACCACTTCTTTCTTTCTTTCTGTAACTTTTTATCTCTCATTGTCGTTCTTCTTTCTCTTTTTTCTTTTTTTTTCTGGCTTCCTTCTTTCTGTCGTTTTCGTTCTTCCATCTCCATTTTTTCTTTCTGCTCTTCTTTTTCTTTGTTTTCTCCTAACTTTCTTTTTTCTTTGTTTTTCATCTTTTCTTTTTTTGTTATTTGTGCTCTCTTTCTTCTCTCTCTTCTTTTCTGTTCTTTGTTTTGTTGTATTATTTTCTCTTTTTCTTAATTCTTGTTTTTCTTTCTGTTTCTCTCTTTCTTTTCTTTCTTTTTTGGCCTTTACTTAAAGTTTCGTTCTTCTGGAATTCTTTGTTCTTCTTCTCTCTTTTTTCTCTTTGTTTCTTTTTCTTTCTTTTTGTTCCTCTTTTCGTGGAGTTGTTCTCTTTTCTTTCTTCCTCTCTCTTTCTTCCTTTCTCTTTCTTTTTGTTCCTCTTTTGTTTTTTCTTTCTCTCGTCTTTCTCCTGTGGCTTGGTTTCGTTCCTTGGGAACTTTCTTCTTCTGGTTTTTCCTTTTTTTGTTTCGAGCTAAGTTGTTCTTCATTTGTTTTTCTTTTTGTTCTTTCTCTGATGCTTCTTCTTTTTTTTCCTATTGCTTTTTTCTCTTATTTTTCTTCTGTCTTTCTTTGATTTTTGGGGGACTTCTTCTTCTTTCTTGTCTTTTTTGTTTTCTTCTCTCTTTTATCTTTTTGTCTTTTCTCTGTTTTCCTTCTCTCTTTCCTGTCTTTTTTTTCTTTTGCCTTTCTTCTTTTTGTTTCTCTTTCTTTTCTGATTCTGTCTTGTTTTCTTTTTTTCTTCGATTATTTTTCTTTATGGAGTCCATTCTTTTTCTTTCTCTGTTCTTTCTGACTTTTGTTCTTTCTCTCTCTTTTCTTCTTTCTTTTTATTCTTTTATTTCCTTTCGACCTTTGGTTTCGTTCTTTCTCTTTGGTCTATCGTCTTCGTTCTTTTAGAACTTTTTTGGGGGGATCTCTTTCTTTCTTGTCTGTCTCTTGTTCCCTTTTTTCTTTCTTGTTATTCCTTTCTTTTTCTTTTCTCTGTTTCTTTCATTCTTGTTTTTTTTTGCTTTCTTTGATTCTCTCTCCTTCTCTTGTTTTATGCGTCTTTCTGTCTCTTTCTGCGTTACGCTTTTGACTTCTTCTTTTTTTCCTCTTTTCTTTTTTTGTTCTCTCTTCTCTTATTTTTCTTTCTGGTTTTTCTCTCTTTTCATTGTTTGTTTTTTTCTTGTTCTGTTTGTTATCTCATTTCTGTTTCTGTCAATGAATCTCTTCTTGCTTCGTTTTTCTTTGTCAATTTTTTCTTTCTTCTTTCATTGTTTTCTTTTCTCAATTTGATCTTTTTATTTTTTTTTTAATTTTTCTTTCTGCTTTTCATTCTTTTCTGTTCTTTTTGTTTAATTAATATCTTCTTCTTTTGTTTTTGACCGATCCTTTGGTCTCGTTCTTTCGTTCGGCCTTCGCTTAATTCCTTTCTTTTCCTCGACTCTTTGGTTTCTTTCTTGTTGTTTTTTCTTATTCTCTCCTCTTTCTATTTTCTGTCTTTTGTTCTTTGTTTTCTGTCTTTTGTTCTTTGTTTTCTCTCTTCTTTCTTGTGTTTTTCTTTGTTCTTTTTTGTTCGATTTCTTTTCTTCTTAAGTCTTCTTTTTCTTTTGTCTTTTCCGGTTTCTTCTTTCATGGTAGTTCTGCTTTTTTCTTTTGTTTGTTGTTGTGTTTCCTTTCTTCTTTATTTTTCTTCTTTCTCTCTTCTCTTTCTCCTTTTTTCTTTTTCTTCTCTCTCCTTCTTTATTTTTTGTCTTTTTGCTGCATAGTTTTTTTTATCTTTCTATCTTTTTCTTTGTCTTGTTTTTTGTTCTTTCTGGAACTGTCTTTCATTCTTGTTTTCGTCCTTTCTCTTGTTCTTTCACTTTCTTCTTGTTTTTTTCACTTTCTTTTTCTTATCTTTTTTTCTCTCGCTCTCTTTATAGTGGAACTTTCTTTCTCCTTGTTTTTCTTGTCTTCGTTCTAAAGGAACTTTCTTTCTCTTGTCTTTTCGGCTCTTTTTTCTCTTTCTTTTTGTTTCTGTTGTTGTCTTGTTTTGCTTTGTTTTTTGCTGTGTTTTTGTCGAGGACTTTCCTGTGTTTGTTTTTTCCATTCCTCTTTTCCAGGGTAATTTTTTCTTTCTTTTTTTTTCTCTATTTTATGGAACCCTCTCTCCTTTTCTCTTGTTGTTTTCTCTTCTCTCTTTCTTTTTTTTTTATCTTATTCCCTCTTTTTTCTGTCTTTCCTTTCTTCTCTCTTTCCTTTGTCTCTTTTTTTCTTTCTTTTGTTGTCTTCTTTTTTTTTCTCCTGATTTCCGGATTCCTTGCGTGTGTTTTTGTCTGATTCATCGACTTGTTGGGTAGTAGTGCGTAAGAATGTTCTTTTGTCCCTTTCTTTTTTGTCTTTTCGACTCTTGTCTGTTTTCTCTCTCTCTATTTCTTCCTCTCTTTTTTTCTGCTCTCTCTTTTCTGCTGTCTTTTTCTCTCTTTTCTTTGATCTCTTTTTGTTCTTTTCTGTTCTGCTTCTTTTTTGTCTTTTTGTTCTGTCTTCTTTCTCTCTTCTTTTTCTTGCTTTCTTTTTCACCTCTCTTCTCTTGTTTCTTTTTCTTCTTTCTTTGTCTCTCCTTTTCCTCTTTCTTCTCTTCTTTTTTCTCTCTCTCATCTTTTCTTTTTACTCTTTCTTGTTTTCTCTCTCTTCTTTACGTGTTTTTTTGTTTTCCTTTTTGTTTTTACTTTCTCTGCATCTCTCTGTTTCTTGTTTGTTCACCTTAGTTCTGGCCCCTTCTTTCTCTCGTTCTAAAGCGGAGCCCGGCAGTCTAGTTTTTCCTTCTTTCTCTCGTTTTTGCTCTTTCTCCTTTTTCTGTCGTTCTGCTTACTCTTTCTTTTATCTTTTCTCTTCTTTTGTGTATGTATAAAAAAAAGCTTTAAAAGGCTTTTTATTAAATCTTATTTCTGTAGACTCATAAGGGACAGATGTTTTACTTTTGATTTTCCCTTTGTATTGTTTTAGGGCACGTAAGTGTGTTTATTAAATTTAAAAAGCCCGGTTTTTTCTTTCGTTTTTATCATATAAATAGTGATTTTCTTTCTTTGTCTTGTTTTTCTTCTTTTTCTTTCTTCTGCTTCTTTCCTTTGTCTCTTTCTTTTGTTGTCTTCTTTTTCTTCTTCTGTCGGATTTTTTTCTTTTCTCTGGTTCTCGTCTAGAACTTTCTTTCTCTCTGTCTTTTTCTTTCTTTTCTTATTTATTCTTCTCTTTCCCTTCTTTTTTCTCTGTGCCTGGGTTTTTCTTGTTTTTCTTTGTTAATTTTTGTCTCGTTTTCGTGGAACTTTCTTCTGTTTTCTTTTGTTTTGTGCTTTCTCTTTTTCTGGTTTCTTTCCTATTGTTTTGTTCTTTCTTTTGATTCTTCTTCTTCTTTTTCCTATTGTTTTGTTCTTTCTTGTGTTTTTTTTCTTTCTTATTTTTCTTCTGTCTTTCTTTGCTTTTTGGGGGACTTCTTCTTGTTTCTTCTCTCTTTTTGTCTTTTTTCTCTGTTTTCCTTCTCTCTTTCCTGTTTCTTTGTCTTTTTCCTTTCTTCTTTTTTCTGTTCTTTCTGACTTTTGTTTTTCTTTCTTGGGATCTCTTTCTGTCTTTCTTGTTCGCTTTTCTCCTCTCTTCTTCTTCTTTCTTGTTTTTGTTTTGCTTTTTTGTTCCTTCTTTCTTTTATTTTTGCTTTCTTTCTCTTTGTTTTATTTCTTTTTTTTCTTGTTTTTTTGCTTTTTCTGATTCTCTTCTTTTATGCTTCTTTCTGTTTCTTTCCGCGCTTTTTCTTTCTCTGCTTTTGACTTTTTCCCTCTTTTTCTGTCTCTTTCTTTTCTGGTTCTTCATCTATTTCTTTGGTTTTTTCTCTCTTTGCATTCTCTGCTTGTGGAACCTTCTGATTCTTCCTCGCGTTCTTTCTTCTTTTATTTCTTTGGTATGCTCCGGGTCTGATTGCTGCTTTCCCTCGTTCTATTTTTTCTTGTTTTATTTTTGTTTTCTTTGACTTTACTTTCTCTTTCTTTTGTTTTTATGTTTGTTCCCTTTGTATCGTAAGTCTTTTTTTGTTGTTCTGGACTCTTCTGCTTTCTTTCAGAACCTTCTTCTGATTCTTTCTCTTCTGCTTTTTCTCTGTTTTTCTTTCTGTCTGATGATTATGGAACTTTTTGTCTTTCTCTTTGTTTCTTCTCTCATGTTTTGTTCTTTTTTCATCTTATTTTTTGTTCTGCTTTCTTCATCTTCTGCTTTTTCTCTCTTTATTTGTTTTTTTCTTCTTTATTCGTGTTCTTTTTCTCTTCTTTCATATCTTTTCTTTTTATGTCTTTCTCTTCTTGGTTTTCTCTTTCTTTTTCTCTATTTCTTTCTTTCTGGTTTCTCTTTTTATTTGCTTCTTTCTGTTCTTGTTTTTCTCTTTTGTCTTCTTTCCTTTTTTCTTTCTTTTGCTTGCTCTCTCTTTCTTGTTTCTTTTTTTTGTATTTGTTTCTTTGTGTTTTTCCAATCTTTAAGAGAGTCTATATTCCTGTACAAGTCACGTCTGGTGGGTTTGGTAATGTTAATGTGTACTAGCGCACTCGTTAATCAACCGAACTATGAATTTCATAGGGTGTGCGTATGAGATGGTTCTTTTGTGCTTTTCTGGCTTTTCTTTCGGAATAGTAGAATTTTCTTTCTACTCGTATTTTTACTTCTTTCTCTTTCTTTGTTTGTTTTTCTCTCTTTGTTCTGTTTTTTGTCTTTTCTCTCTGTTTCTTTTCTTTTTCCTCTTTTTTTCTTTGTTTTTCCTCTCTTTCCTATGTCTCTTCTTCTTTTTTCTCTGTATCTTTCTGTCTTTTTTTTTACCCTCTCTTCTTCTTTTCTTTATTTGCTTTTTTCCTTCCTTTCTCTTTCTTCTTTACTTGTTTTATATTTTTTATTTGTTTTTCTTTTCTGTTCTTCTTTTTTCGGATTCTTTCTCTTTCTGGAGATTCTGGAACCATTTTTTTCTTTCTAGATTTCTCAATTCTGCTTTCTGTTTCCGAGCCTCATTTTCTTTGTTTAGATTGAGATGGTCTTTCTAAGTGCTGCGTTCTTCTTAGGGAACTGCTTTGGTTTCTCTGTCTAGATTTATTCTTCTTTCTTTTTCTTTGTGAAGTTGCTCTATTTTTCTGAGTTCTTTTTTCTCTTCTTTGTTAAGATGTGGTTTTTCTCTGTCTGGGAAGGGGTCTTTTTCCGGATTTGCTTTCTCTCTTTTTTCTTGTTTTTTTCTTTTCTCCCTCCTGTTTTTCTTTCTTGTGTTTGCTTATCTCCCTTTCTTTCTTCTTTTCCCTGCTCTCTGCTTATTCTTTTCTTCTTTCTCTTCTGCTTTTTCTCTGTTTTTCTTTCTGTCTTTCTATGATTCTTCTTTTTCTCTCTTTGTTTTCTTTAGGATTCTGGTTTTTTGTCTCGGCCTCGTTTCTTTTTTTTCTTTCTCCTCTCTCTCTTTTCCTCTTTTCTTGTTTTTTCTGATTCTTGAGGATTTTCCTTCCAACGGACTTGTATTTGTTCTTTGGAATTTTATTTTCTTGTCTTTAGTCTTTTTCTATGTTTTTTTTCTTTCTTCTTGTTTTGTTCTTGAATTGCTCTTTTCTTTTTCTTTGTCTCGTCCTCGTTCTTTTGTCTTTAGTCTCTCTTCTTTCTCTTTTTTTCCTTTCTCTTCTTTGTTGACACTTTTAGTCTCTTTTCTTTCTCTTTATTTTGTTTCTTTTCTCCTTGGAGATTTTTCTTTCTTTTTTCTTGTTTGCTCTGCTCTCTTTTTTCTCTCTTCTTTTCTATCTGCTCTTTCTCTTCTTTTCTATCTGCTCTTTTTCTTTTTTCTTCTGTTGTTCTTTCTCTGTTTCCTTTCTCCTTTTATTTTCCTTTTCTTTCTCTCCATCTCTCGTTTTCTCTTTATCTTTTTTACTTTGTGTAACGTGAGTTTCGTTCCTGTGAAATCTTCTTTTTTCTTTTTTGATCTCGTTCTTTCTTCTTTTTCTTGTTTTGATTCTTCTTTTTTCCTATCTTTTTCTTCTTCTTTCTCATTTGACTTCTCTGATTCTTCACCTTCTGATTCTTCTCTCTTGTTTTCTTCTGTTTTTCTTTTCTCTGGTTCTTTCTTTTCTTTTTCTATCCTCTCTCTCTCTTGTGTTTCTTTCTGCTGCATCTCTCTCTTTTTTTTTTTCTCTCTCTCTCTCTCTCTCTTTTTTTTTGTTTTCTCTGCTGGTGTTTTCTTTCTTCCTCTTTTTCTTTTCTTTTGTCTCTAGTTTCTTTCTTGTTTTTTTCTTTTGTATTTCCATTCTTTTCTTCTCTTTTCTGTCTTCCATCTCTTTCTTTCTTTCTTTCTTTACTTCTCTTTGTTTTGGATTTGCTTTTCTTCGTTCTTTACTTGTTTTCTTTCTCTTTTTCTTTACTTGCTTTCTTTTCCTGTGCTTCCCCTTTTTCTCCTCTTGTGCTTCTTGTCTTGTCTTGTCTTTGTTTGTATGGGACTGTAGTTAAGTAGAAGTTCTCCTCTTTTTTTTCTCTCCCACGTACTCGTTTTTGTTCTTTCCTCTTGTTTTTTGTCTCGGCTTCGGTCTTTCTCTTTTCCCTCTCTCTTTTTTTTTCCTTCTCTCTTTCTCTTTCCTTTCTCTTGTTATCTCTTTCTTCTTTTCTCTTGTGCTCTTCTTCCCCTTTTTTTCTTTTTCTCCTCTCTTTTCTTTCTTTTTGTTCTTTTTTATCTTCTAATTATTCTTTCTTTTGTTCTCTGTCTTCTCTCTTTCCCTTTTCTCTTTCTTTTTTTTGTTCTCTTTCCTCTTTCTTTGTTTTCTGTCTTCTTCTCACTTTTTTATTTTGTTGTTTTCTCTTCCTGTTTTTCTTTTTGCTTCTCTTTCTTCTCTCTCTTTCTTTCTTCTTTCTGCTCTCTCTTGTTCTTCTTCTTTCTGCTCTTTTTCTGTTTACTTCAGAGCTTCGCTTTTTGTTTGATTCATTGTTTTGGTAGCTAGTTTTGTTAGTAAGTAAAATGAGTGACTTGCTTGTTTGCGTTGTTGTTTCTTTCTGAGATTCTTCTTTCTTTCTTCTCTGCTTTTTGGTTTTGGTCTTTGTTTTCTGTTTTTTTCTCTCCTTACTGTGTGACATGGGAAGGCTCTTGTTTGTGTACTTTCTTGTCTTCTTTTTGGGACTTCTTTGTTTTTTTCCCCTCTGTCTTTCTTTTTCCCTCTTTCTTTCTTTCTCCTCTCTATTTCTTTTTCCTCTTTCTTGTTCTTCTTGTTCTGTTTTCTCTTCTTGTTCTCTTTTTTTGTCTTCTCTCTCTTTCTTTTCTTTTTTCGTTCTCTTGTTTTTTTCACCTCTCGTTCTCTTTTCTTGTCTTCTTTGTTTTCTGTCTTTTCTCTCCTCTCTTCTTTGCACTTCTTTTTGTTGTTGTATTGTTTTTTCTTCCTTCTTTTTTTCTCTCTTCTTTCTCTTCCTCTCTCTCTAGTTTTCTTTTTCTCTTATTCTTTTTTCTTTCCTCTCTCTGACTTCTTCGAATTCTTCTCTGATTCTTTTTTTCTTGTTTTTTCTTGTTTTGTTTTTCTGCTCTCTTTTCTCTCTTTCTTCTTTCCACTCTTCTCTTTTTTCTTTCCATTCTTCTCTTTCTTTTTCTTTCCATCCTTCTTGTTTCTCTTTCTTCTTTCCCTTCTTCTCTCTCTTTTTCTCTCTCCTCTTGTTCTCTTTCTTCTTTCCCTTCTTCCTTTTTCTCTTTTTTCTCTTCTCTGATTCTCTCTTTCTCTTGTTCTTCTTTCTTATTTTCTTTTCTTTGTCAAATTCTGTTTTGTGTTTTTGTGAGTAGATGCTTCCGACTGCTTGAGTTGTGTTTTTTGGTTTGTGTTTCCAAAGCATAGAGAGGTAGGGAGTTTGCTTGTTGTTCCTTCTCCTTTGGTACTTGTGTTTCTGGTTTGACAATCTTTGTGGTTTCTATACTCAATTCTATACGCAATTAGGACTTGCTTTCTTTGCTCGCCTGGCGTATTTGGATTCTGGTTTATATACGCCATGGGTTCTTTAGTGAATTCTCCTTTTTTTTCTGTCTTTCTTTTAATGTCAATCGTGGATCTTTTGTTTTCTTGTGTTGTGTTTTTTTGTTTCTTCTTTTTGGGATTCGTTGTTTTTCTTTTTCCGACTGTCATGATTTTGCGTCTGCTTTCTATACAAAGGTCCTATTCTGTTCTTTGTTCTTGTTTTGATTCTTGTTTTTTCTTTTCTTTGGATTCTTGTTTTTCTTTCTTGTTCTGCTTCTATCTGTCTTTCTTTTTCCTTCTTTCTGTTTGCTTTTTAGGGAAAATGGACGACAACAAAAAGAGCTTTTTTTCTTTGCGAGTCCTAAGAAATGGACGACAACTAAAATCCTTCTTTTTTCTATTTGATTTTCTAGAAATAGACGACAATCACAAGCACTTTTTAAATATTGTTTTTCTTCTTTTGGGACGACAACAAAAGTAAGAATTTTTAATCTCTTGTTTTTCTAGAAATAGACGACAAGGACTCCTTTTATGTCTTTCTTTTTCTTTGCATTTTGAAGTTTTTTGACTTCAGACTACAACTCTCTCTTCTTTTGTATTTCTAGTTTTTTTCTAAAAAATAGACGACAACAAAAAAAAGAATTTTAATCTCTTGTTTTCTATATTCATTCTTCTGTGATCCGGACGACAACAAGAAAAGGTTCTGCAAGATCGAGGCCGAAAGGCCGAAGGAAGAATTTCTGTCTTGTGTTCGATCTTGTTTGTCTCTGTAAGTGGTTGTTTTTGGAATGAGAACTAGACGACAACAAAAAGAAGGAATTTTCTAGAATGTAGTAGAGACAATGAAATGGGACTTTTTCTTTTGCTTTTCTTTTGTCTCTCGTTTTTCTCTTTCTTTCTTTCTTTTGTCTCTGTCTTTCTTTTTCTTTTGTCTCTTTTTTCTTTCTTTTTCTCTTCTTTTGCTGAATCTCTCTTTTTTCTTTCTCGCTTTCTTTCTTTCTTTCTTGTCTTTTCTCTTTTTCTGCTTTCTTTTCGATTCTTTCTTTTTTTTTCTTCTGTTTTCTTTTTCTTTATTCTCTTGTTCTGTTTTTCTTGTTCTTTTTGTCTTTGTTTTCTTTTCTGTTTCTTCTTTCCGTCTTCTCTTTTTTTTGTTGTTTCTTTCTTTTTCCTCTATCTTTTTCCTCTTTTTTTCTTTCTTTGTTTCTGGATTACACAATCGACGAATGAAAATGCCTTTTAAATTTAAAAAATGTAGAATCACAAGCCGTGCCTCTTTCTCGATTGTTTTATCTATATCAAGTTGAAATCACTTTTCTAGTGGAAAAAAGTGCTTAAAATTTCTTCGATGCTGAATTACAAGCAGCGTCTTCTTTTCTTGTGTTTTGATACTAGAATTTTCCACCTACTTTTTCATTGTCATTTTCTTGATATATACAAGGATCCTGCCCTACGGCGCTTCCTTTCAAACTTGTCTTTCAGAAGCTGGTTGTCTTTTTCACTGTCTTCTTAGTTATCTTCTTTTTCCTCTCGTTCTTTCTCTTTTCCCGGACTTCGTTTTCTCTCTTTCTGTCTTCTTCTTCCTCTCTCTTTTTCTCTTCTTTTGTTTTCTCGTTATGGATGACACAATCGACTAAGGAAAAGGTCTCCTAAAAATCTCAGTCCTAAAGTACATGTATTTGACTAGTGGGTTTCACGTATGTCATTTCTACCCCATTTTTCGTGTTTGAAGGCTCGCGAACTTCTGAATCACAAGCAAGCTTCCTTTTTCTTTTGTTTTTAGACTAGCCTTTTTCCCCTTGGAGTTCAACTAAGATACAAGGAATCCTCCTATTGATCTACAATGGATCCTGCCCCGCGGTGCTTCCTTTCTTTCACACTTGTCTTTCTTTATTTAGGAAGCTGGTTTTATTCTTCACTGTCCTCTTTTTCTCTTCTTTTTGGATTCTTTGGATTGCTCTTTTTCCTCTGCCTTCGTAATCTCTCTTTCTCTCCCCTGTCTCTTTCTTCCTTCTCTGTCTCTCTTTGTTCGGGTCTCTCTAAGACTGGGAAGCATCTCGGGAAGGCTGCAGAACCCAAGGGCAAAAGCCCCCAACGGGCGCCTTCAGTGACGATCTTCCAGGTCTTAGAGATTCCTTCCCTTGGAGAGCTTGTCTTGTTCTTTTCTCTTTTTCCTCTTTCTTTCCCTTCTCGTTTTTCTCTCGTTTTTCTCTTTTGTTCTTCTTTCTTCGGCTAACTCTTTCTTTAGGCAGAATAAGAATACTGTAGTCACTTGTTCTTCTCAGAATAATAATGTAGTCACTTGTTCTTCTCTAGCAGAAGAGTCCTGGATGCGTAGTCAATGGTTTTTCTCTGAATTTCGGAAGAATTCTGTAGTCAATGGGTTCCTATTTAGGATTGGTTCCTAGGAGCCGAAGGCATTCCTCTTGCCAGTGTATTTCACCGAGTCAAACCTCATTCTTGCCCCTTCTGGGCGAGGAGAGTCCCTGCCTAACTATTTATTCCGAAATAGGAATGAGGGGACTTGTTTTTCTTTTCCTCTGGTTTGTTCGGATTCTTTTCTGTCTTCTTTTTCTTTTTCCATTGTCTCTTCTTCTTCTTTGCATTCTTTCTCTTGTCTCTAGTTCTTCTCTTTCTATTGTCTCCTCTCGCTCTCACTTTACTCAGAAGTATTGCTAGTGCAACGAAATGATTTACTAAGACCCCGGGTCCTCCCCTATTTAGTAGCCGTTCGTTAGGCGTGGGACGCTATTCGCTCTTTTCGATTTCTTTCCTTTCTTACCGTGATTTGGAGGAGACCTTTTCTTTCTTTGTTTGTTTCTTTTCTCTTCCCTAGCTTTCCTTCTTTCTTTGTTTTCTCTTTCCTAGCTTTCTTTCTTTCTTTGTTTTTCTGTTCCCTAACTTTCTTTCTTTGTTTGTTCTTGTCTCTAGCTTTCTTTCTTTCTCTTGTTTTTCTTTTCCTTTCTCTTGGATTCTTAGGATTGGATTCTGTCAGAAGGTTTTTGCTTTCTTTGGCTTCCTTGATTTTGGAAACCTTCTTCTATTGGAAGGCATTGGTTAGTGGATGTGGTTTTTGGACTGGGATTTTTCCCTATTCTAGTTTTGCAAGCTGTCCCCGAATCTTTGCAAGCTGTTCCATCTCATCGTTAGAGATCTTTCTCTATTCTATTCTCTGCCAGCTGTTCCATCGTCAGAGATCGTACTCTGTTGTTCTAATTGTGGCTGAAGTGCGGCTACTTGAATTGTTTTTGTGTCCCTCAATTGTTTTCTTTTTTGCGTAGTCATGAGTTAGTAGCTCTTTTTCTATGCCCTTTCTTAGGACTCTCTTTTTTTGGACTCTGAAGAATAGTCATTCGAGATCTCTGCTCGAGGTCTTGGAATTGTTTGTCTTAGCTAGGCTTATTTCTGGGCACTTTTTGTTGCTGATAGATAGGAGTCTTCTCGGGTCGGACGGCAAATCTTTCTTTGCATAGTCATTTCTAGGCATTGTTGTTTGTGTTGTTTATTCTTGTTCTGGTTGGTTTGGTATTTCTTTTTCTTTTTGTTTCTGCTTTCTTCTATCTCTCTTTTTTCTCTCTTCTATCTCTCTTCCTTTCTTTGTTTTTCTCTTCTTTCTGTCTCTTCTTTCTGTCTCTCTTTCTTCTTCTTGTGCTTTTTCTTTCTTTTTCTCTCTT
>JAYMSL010000034.1:0-67156 GCA_036897195.1 Plantago coronopus
AAGAGAGGATAGAGAAAAGACAGAAAGAGTCAAGAAGAAAAGACAAGAAAGAAAAGAGAACGAGAGGAGAAAAAACAAGAGAACGAAAGAAAAAAAGAAGAGAGAGAAGAACAAGCAAGAAAAAAAGAAAGAGAGAAGGTTCTGAAAGACCGAGATCAACAGATCGAAGGTTCCAAAGGAGCGAGACCTTTAGGTCGAAGGTTCTGAAAGACCGAGGCCGAAAGGCCGAAGGTTCGGAGCGAGACCTTTAGGTCGAAGGAGAAAGCAACAAAAGAATACAGAGAGAAAGAGAAGAAAAAAGAAGAACAAGAAGTGAGAAAGAAAGCAGAAAAAGAAAGAGAGAAGAGGAAAAAGAAAAAGAGAAGCGAAAGAGAGATAAGAAAGAGAAAGGAAAAAAAAAGAAAAAGAAGAGAAGGATAGGAAAGAAGAAGTGAGAAAGAGAGCAGAAAAAGACACAGAAAGAGAAAAGGGGAAAAAAGAAATGGAGAGAGAAAAACAAGGATCAAAAAAAGAAAGAATGCGAGAAAGAGAGAAGGAAAAAGAAAGAAGAAGAGAAATGCAGAGAACAAGAAAAAACAAAGAAAAGGAAACAAAGAGAAGAAAGAAAAGGAGACAAAGAGAAGAAGAAAGAGAGAGAAAGAAAAAGAAGAGACAAAGAAAGAAGAACAAAAAAGAACAAGAGAGGAGAGAAAAGGTAAAGTAAGAAAGAGAGAAGCGAATTCGAGAGACAGAGAAGAAAGAATCAGAGAGCAGAGAGGACAAAGAAAGAGAGCAGAAAGAGAAAAAGGTCCGAAAGAAAGAAAGAGAGAAGAGTCCGAAAGAGAGAGGGAATAGAGAAAGAAGAAGCAGAAAAACAGAAAGAGAGAGCAGAAAGAAAAGTACCAGTCAGAAAGACAATAGAAAGAGAGACAAAAAAGAAGGAGAAAAAAGAGAGACAAAGACAAGAGAAAGACAAGACAAAGAGAGAGGAAAGAAAAAACTAGAAAAGAAAGAAAACAAGAGAAAGACAAGAAGAGAGAGAGGAGACAAAGAAAGAAAGAGAGAAAAACAAAAAGAAAGAGAAAATGAAGTACGACAAGAGAAAAGAGAGACGAAAGACAAGAAGATAAGAAAGTAAGAAAAAAAGAGAAGAAAGAAGAGAAAGAAAGAAGAGAAAGAAAGAAGAGGAAGAAAGAAGCCCAGAGAAGAAGAAGCAGAGAAAAAAAGAAGAAAGAAAAAGAAAACAAGAGAGAAGAACAACAAGAAAAATCAGAGAAAGAGAAGAAAAAAAGAACAAGAAAAGAGAAAGAAAGAAAGTCAGAGAAAGAACAAGAAAAGAAGCAGAAAAAGAAAGAGATGAAAGAAAAGAAAAGAAGAGAACAAGAAAAGAAGAAGAGAAAGAAAAAAAAGAAACAGAGGAAGAATCGAGAGAAGAAAAAGATAGAAAGAAGAGGAATAGAGAGAGAGGAAAGAAAAGACAGAAGAGAGAGAACAAGAGAAATCAGAACAACAGAAAAGAGAAAACAAAGAGAGAAAAAGAAGGGAAAGAGAGAAAAAGAAAGAAGAAAAAGAAGAGAACAAGAAGACAGAAAAAGAGAAAGAAGCAGAGAATGCAAGAAGAGAAAGAACAAGAAGAAAACAAAGAAAAAATACAGAAACAATAAGAAGGTTCCGAAAGAAGAGAAAACAAAAGAAAAAAGAAGAGAAGAAGAAACAAAGAGAAAAAGAAGAGAAGAAAAAACCAGTCCAAAAGAGAGAGAAAGAAGAACAAGAGCAAGAACAGGAAAAAGAATGAGAAAGAAAAAAAAACAAGAAGACAAGAAGAAAAAAAAGGGGGAAAGAGAGTAAGAAAGAAAAAGAGACAGATAAGAACAAGAAAAACAGAGAGGAGAAAAGAAAGAGAAAGAGGAATGCTTGAGTGCAGATTTCTATCTATTAGGGAAATTCCATTGTTATCCACTTTTTCCTAATTGAGTGAATGGAAAGAGGGAGCTACAAAAACGACTACAACAAAGGAACAGAGAAATGACACAAAAGAGTCTTACAAAAAAGAGGGTCGAAATCAAAAGGGAGATCCTCGCCAATGATAGAATCCAGCAATGCTAGGAAAACCAAGAAAGAACAATCACACAAATGGTTCCGATTGGTTCATGAAAATAGATCTAGATTCCATTTTGACTCATTCATAGAATACACTTCCCTCTAGAGTGATCCAGAGTAGAAGAAATAATATCCTAAAGATTCTCTATACGAATTGATAGACAGGTATAACTAATATGACAACTCTAGCTCTAAGTAACGTGAAGCATCTCCTATTGGATAAGCCAGCAAAGAAAGAGAAGAGAAAAGGAGAAAGAGACAACAAGAAAAAGAGGAAAGAACAAGAGAAGGAGAAAGAAAGAGAGAAGGTTCTGAAAGACCGAGATCGAAAGATCGAAGGTTCCAAAGGAGCGAGAGAGAAGAAGAAGCCAGAGAAAAGAATCCGAAGTGAGAGAGAGAGGAAGAAAAAAACAGAGGAAAGACAGGGAAAGAAGAGGAAAGATGTTCACGTGACCTGAGATCTGGAACTCTCTTCTGACTTTCCTCTGTCTCTCGATTCTATGGGAACACTTCTCATCTTCCTATTGGAAATAGGTGCACGTGACCTTCTCATCTTCCTATTCGAAATAGGTGCACACTTCTCTGTCTTGATTGGCTTCCTTCCTTCTCTCTCTCGTTCTTTTCGAACCTTCTCTCTGCTCTTCTTTGTTCTCTCTTCTTCTTCTCTTTCTATCTCTTCTTCCTATTTTCTTCTCTATCTGCCCGATTTCTCTCTTTCTCTCTTCCTATTACGACTCTTCTCTCTCTGCCCTATTGCTCTGGATCTTGGATTCTGTCTCTATCTGCCCGATTGCTCTCTCTTTGTTTTCTGCTTTCTTCTTGCTCCTTGTCTCGGAGATCTCTGAGGATTGACGAATTTTTGGCGAGTGAAGAGAAAGAAAAGAGAAAGAAAGAGTTTCCAAGAAAGAGAAGAGAGGAAGAAGAGAAAGAAGACAGAGAGAGAAAGAGAGAGGAAAGGGAAGGGAAAGAGAGAGAGAGGAGAAAAAGCAGAAGAAAACAAGAACAGAAAGACAGAGAACAAGAACAAGAAGAAGAGAGAGACAAGAGAGAAGAGAAAAAAGAGCAGAAAGAGAAAAAGAAAGAGGAGAGAGGAAAAGACAGAAAGAGAGAAGACAGAAAGATTGGAAAAGACAGAGGAAAAGAAGAAGTAAAGAAAAGAAAGAGACGACAACAAACAAGCAGCAAAACAAATAGACGATAACAAAAAAAGCTTGAATGACACCCCTTTTTCTGTCTTATGCTCCAAGAATAGACGACAACTCTGCTCCAGCTATTCCTGTAGTGGAAGACCTAAAATGCAAGACAACAAAACAAGCAAGCAAGATGGACGAGGCTCAGAGACAACAAAACAAGATCCAAGAGCAAAAATCGAAAGCGATAGAGAAGAGAGGAAAAGAAAAGAGATGAAAGACCGAGAGGAAGAATCAGATAGAGAAAGTGATCGAGAGATCGAAGGTTCAGAAAGAGACCGAGAGGGCGAAGGATATGAAAGAAAAAAACGAGACCGAGATCGAGAGATCGAAGGTGCAACGAAACTTAGAGGAAGAATGGAAAGAAGAAGAAAAAATCAGAGAAAGAAAAAGGAATCCGAACAAGAACAAGAGAGAGTAAAGTACGAATAAGAAGAGAGGAAATAGAGAGTCAAGATTCTGTCCGAACAAGAAGAGAGGAAAGAAGCATTTTGGACTTCGGATTGGAAATTCAGAAGCTAGATTCTGGAAAGGACCCAATCTTAGCGGACGGATTTTTCTTGCGCTCTTTCCCTTTCTTTCTCCTAACGATCTTTGTTTCTCCCTTTTCGTTTCTCTTCTTGTTCTTCTTTTCCTCTCTGATCTTTGTCTTGTTCTTCTTTCTTCTCTTTGTTTCTTTCTCTGCTTCTTTTTCTCCTAAATGGACAACTCTCGACCTCGATTTCAAGCAAGAATTTCTGGTTCTTCTAGCTGGGCAGAGAACTGTGGACTAGGACTAGAGTCCCTAAGACGCTAAGGGGAAAGGGAAGGGACCGAAAATAGACGAGAAAGAAAGTCACTAAAAACAAAAGCATGGGGAAAGAGAGTTTCCAGATAGGAATCGAAATCAAATGAAAGCGATTCCTCTTTTTTGACATCACTTCTCACCCACTTTTGGAATTCTATCAACACTTCGACTCTGGGAAAAAAGAGAGAGAAGGAAAAGTGGAAAGCGAAGGAAAAGTGGAAAGCGAAGGAAAAGTAGACAGAGAAGGAGAAGAAGTTAGGTGAAATTCAACCATCTTTTGTTGGCGTCCATTTCAGGAAAGAATCAAAGAGGAAAGCCAAGAAGAGAAAGAAGGGAAGAAGGAGAAATCCTTTTCATTTTGTTGTCGTCTATTCTCGATTTCCATTCTCTCTTTTTTTGTTGTCATCCATTTCACGGCAACCCGGAGTCAACTGAGCAAAGAGAAAGAAACCAAGTGGATCGAATTCCAACAAGCATTGTTTTCTTGTCGTGTGAAGGAAAAGAGAGAGAAAGACAGAGGTTGGTTGAAAGAAGAAGGAGAACTTGGGTCGAATTTGCCGTAGGAAGTTGTCGTCCATTTCTTTTCGAATGAAAGAACTCAGTCAGAAGAAAGACGGAAAGAGAAGATCGTTGAAGTGGGATGGAACAGGGTAGTTGTCGTCCATTTCCCCGAAAATCAGAGAACAAAGAGCTAGGATTTTGCCTTTTCACTCAAAACAGAGAAAATGGAATGAGGTTTCTTTTCTTGTCTTTTTTTAGCTTTTTCGAGTTCACACACCAGTCAGAGAAGAGAGAAAAACGGAGAAAAACGGAGATCGAAAGATCGAATGGAAAAGAGAGAGAGAAGGTTGCTGAAGAACGAGACCGCTAGGTCGAAGGTGAAGAAAGAACGAGTGAGAAAGAGAGAAGGCAAGAACGAGACTTCCGGCCGAAGGAGATGAGATAACGAGACCGAGAAATCGAATGGAAATAGAAGAAAGAAAAAGATAAATAAATTCTATGCAAGTGTCTGTTTTCTTATCGTCCATTCCCTCCGCAATCTTTCTGAAATTCTAAAGAGAGAAAGAGGATATTTTCCTTAGGAGAACTTGTCGTCCATTCTGGAATGCACTGCGATTCCTCCTCAACAAAGAAGAAAATGCTGGTTTTATTTGCTTCTTATTGTCGTCCATTCCCTCTGGTACTTAAGGGGCGTAAGGAGAACAAGAACAAGAATGGGAGGTCGAAAGAAAAGTCTTAGACTGCCAATACCTAGTATTTGGAAAATGGCGTCCATTCTGTTACGAATGAATCCCTTTTCCAAAACAACTAAGAAGAAGTTGTTGTCCATTTGTCCATTCAAAAAAAGAGAGCAAAGAAGGAAAGAAAAAGAGAAAGAACAAAAAGAGAAAGAACAAAAAAAAGAGAACAAGAGCAAGAACATAAAGAGAAAGAAAGAATCAATAAGAGAAAGTCAAGGGCCCCTAAATACTATTCGGTTGTCGTCCATTCCCTCTCTACAAAGAAAGAGAACTCCAATGTTGCACTTCGAGCGTCCCTTTTCGACAACGAAGCATGCAGTCCCAAGCACAAGAACAAATCCGAGAAAAGAGAGAAGAAGAGAAAGAAGCAAATGTGGGTAAGCCTCATTTATTGTCGTCCATTCTCGATCAACAAGAAAGAGTAGAAGTCTCTTTTGTTGTCGTCCAGTCTCTTTACGCAGGAGAGCAAAAGGCCCTTTTTCATTGTCGTCCTTTTACTAGCTTCTCATTGAGATTTGTCGATCTAGCGATCTCTTTTCCTCCTGTGGCCTTTCGGCCTCGGTCTTGCAGAACCTTCGACCTCCCGGTCTTGCAGAACCCTCTTTTGTTGTCGTCCATTTCTTAGTCAAAGACTGACTCACAGAGAGAAAACAAGAGAGAGAAATTCTTTTTTGTTGTCGTCCATTTCTTAGTCAAAGACTCCACTATTCACAGAAAAAGAACAAGCACTTTTCGTTGTCGTCTATTTTAAAAAAGACACAAAAGAATTAGAGAGAAAGGGAAAGAACAAGAGAGAGAGAAAAGAGAAAGAAGGAGAAAAACAAGAAGAAACAGAAGAAAGAAGAGGAAGAAAGAACAAGAAGAAAGAACATGAATCCACAAGTAATCACGTAGAAAAAAGAAAAAGAAAGCCATCCAAAAAGACAAGAAGGAATTGCGTATAGAAAGAAGGCAGAGAAGGACACCGAGCGCAAAAGAACGAAAAAAACAAGAACGAACACACAAGAGAGCGAGGCCTGCCTATCTCTTTCTTACATCTAACTAAAACCAAAAGGAAAAAACAAGACAAACAAGGAAAAACAGAGATAGATAGAAAACACAAAACAAAGCAGAAGAGAGAGCAAAAAGAGAGAAGAGAGAGAGGAGAAAATAACACAAGAATAGAAAAGAAAGAGAGGAAAGAAAGAAAACACAAAGAAAAAGAGAGAGAAAAAGAGAGACAGAAGAGAGAAAAAGAGAGAAAGAAAAAGAGCAACAGAAGAAGAGAAAGACAGCAAAGAAAGAAGAAAGAGAAGAGACAAAGAAAAAGACAGAAGCGTAAAGACAGCAAAGAAAAAGAGAGAGAAAAGAAAGAGAAGACAAAAGCAAGAAAAAGAAAAACAAAAAAAAGAGGAAAAGAGAAAGAAAAGCAAAAGAGCAGAAAGAAAGGAGAACAAGAAGAAAGAGACAGGAGAGAGAAACAGAAAAGAGAAAGGAAAAAAGAGAAAAAGAAGTCCCAAAAAGAAGATAAGACAAAGAGAAACAAAGAGAAAGTGCACTCCAGTACTACCTCTTTAAAGAAGAGAAAGCAAATACCTTCCCCAGAGGCAAAAGAAAGGGAATAAAGAAAGAAGACAAAAAGAGAGTTCACGTGTTCGCCAGAAAAGAAAGAAAGAATCTGAGAAACAAATAGAGAAGAAAAAGAAAACAAAAAAGAAGCGAAAGAAAAACAAAGAGAAGAAGAAAGAGAAGCAGAAGAAGAAAAAGAGAAAAACAAAGAGAGGAAGAAATATAGAAGAGAGAAAAAAGAAAGAAAGAAGAGAGCAGAAAAAGAGAAAAAATAGAAGAAGAGTCAGAGAAAGAATCAGAGAAGAAGGAGAGAACAAAAAGAAAAAAATACAGAAGAAAGAAAGAAGACAAAGAACAAGAATTAAAAAGAAAGAAAGAACACGAGAGCAAAGAAAAAGAGCAAAGGTTCCAAAAGAACGAGGCCCAAAGGCCGAAAATGAAGAAAGAAGAACAATGAGAAGAGAGCAGAGAAAAAAGAAAAGGGAAAGAAGAGAAAGAAGAAAAAGACTAGAGAAAATATAAGAACAAAGAAGAACAAAGAAGAAGAACAATATTCCTCCGAAACAGAAAAACAAAGAAAAGAATCTGAGAAAAGGAAAACAGAAAACGAAGACCCGAAACTCTCTACAAGAATGTATTAAGCGTCTTTCATATATAATTTAACATATGCGATAGGAGGACAGAAACCAATACCCCCTAGACCCCATTTAATACACTAGTGCTTTTCCTTATTTTACTAGCATACATTCTTATTACTAACATTCTAAAAGAGAGTCATAACTTGCATAGCATTGCTAAATGACTCAAACAAACGGGAAATACAAAGAAGAATAAGCACACTAAGGACCCACACTTGGGTATGGAAGAAGAGAAAAAGGAGAGAACAGAGATAGAAAAAAGAGAACAAGCAAGAAAGAAGAACAAGAAAACAAAAGAGGAAAAGAAAAAGAAGAAACGGAGAAAACAGAAAGAAGAAAAGAGAAGAAGAGAGAGAGAAGAGAAACACAAAGAAATTCTTGCAAATACAAAGAAAGGATTGGCGTATAAAAAGATAGAGGGCAAACAAAGAGGAGAAAGAAGCAAAAAGAGAGAAGAGAAAAACAAAGAAGAAGAAAAGAAAGCGAGAGAAGAGAGAGACAGAAAGAGACAGAGAGAGAGGAGAGAAAGAGAGCAGAAAAAGAAAGACAGAGGAAAACAAGAGAGAAGAAAGAAAAAGAAGAAGAGAGAAGAGAAAAACAAAGAAATCGAAGAAGAATAAAGAAAGAAAAAAGCATAAGAAAGAAAAAAGACAAGGGACCAAAAGATACCTATATGTCCTAGAAAAAGAGAAAAGAAAAAGCATAGAAATAAAAAAGAAGGAGAAGTCAAAAAGAAACCCAAGAATAGACAAAATAGAGAAGCAGAAAGCAACAAAGCCTTACTCAAGCAAAAGCAACATATACCATAGTTAAATATCCTATTTAATAGTCGAAACCTCCACCCAAACTTTGTTAATCTTTGGACACCTTGAAAATTTCATGAAAATTATAGTAATAATAAAAATTATGCTTTGGATTAGCAGCAACTAGGACAAACCAAAACAAAAAGAAAGCATTAAATAAAGTACAAGCTCATGCAATGCACAAAATGCCTATAAAATAATTAAGAATAGAATAGAATGGAAGCAGGAGCTCGAACGGGAACTAGAGCATTGCAAGAAGCCAGGGCTTAAACAGAGAACATACTTAGATAAGAATGGGAGTCCGAGACTCATACCCCTATACACACACAGATAGAAAAGTAAAAGACATGTAAAAGAAGGAATCAAAGAAATGGAACTCACTTCCAATAACAACCGACTCTTCCATGATCACGTCTTTCAGACTTAAATTCAACTAGATATCCATTGACTAGCAAAACTCGACCAAACAAGAAACCTGTAACCAAGGCATCCATCATTAAAACAACCAAACAAAAAGGCTACAAGTCTAATCCACAGACAGAGGGGCAAAGGAAAGAGCACCGAGAGAGAAACGAAGAGATCGGAAAGCATAGAAAAAACAGACCAAACTCTGACCCTCAAGAGAGTCCCCACCCCCAAAAAGGAAGTCGGAGAGAATAGATAAGAAAGAACAAGAAAGAGAAAAGACGGAAGGTAACACAAAGACGTTTGCCCAAGCAACAAAGAAGAGACGAGCAAGAGAAAAGAAAAACAAGTAAATAAGTGTCCGTAAGCTGACAACAAAGAATAGGGCAAAGAACAAAGAAAACTTACGTGGCTAAGCTAACCAAATACCAAGCAAGAAACCAATAAGAGTCGCAGAGAGAAAGGAGCACGTCACTTGTTGACAGCTAGGTGCTAATATGAAAAGACTAAAGAATGAGCATCCACCCGGAGGCAAAGCCAGGGTTTACTTTCTATGCAATTCTATGCAAAAATAAAAAAGAATCAAAGAAGAGAGAAGGGAAAAAGAAGAAAAGGAAAAAAGAGAACAATCAAGAGCAAAAGAGAGAAAAAACAGAGATAAAGAGAAAAGAAGAAAGAAAATATGTGATAGAAGAAAAAACAAAAATAGAATAAAAAAAGAGAAGCAGAATAAAGAAGAAAAAAGCAAAGAAAGAAGAGAAAGAAAACAGAGAAAGAAAACAGAGAAAGAAAAAAAAACAAAAAGAAGAGGAAATAAGAAAAGAACAAACAAGAATCAGAAAAAATCAAGAATAGAAAAAGAAAGAAGCAGAAGAGAAAGAACATAAAAAAGAAAATAAAAAGAGCAGAAAAAGGGTTCCAGAATCACCAAACAGGGAAAAAGAATCCGAAAAAGAAAAAAAACAAGCAGAAGAAGAACGTGATCAAAGAAAAAACGTGATCAAACAAAGAACACGAGAAAAAGAAGGAAAGAAAAAAAAAAGGTACAAAGAGGCCAATTCGTCGAGCAATTCGCAAATCAGAGTGAGACGGAAAAAGGGAAAGAGGAGAAAGAGCAGGCCAGAAAGAACAAAAAAAGAGAGGAGAGACAAAAAGACAAAAGAAAAAGAGAACAGACAAAGAAAAATTCTGAAAACATGGAGACTAAGGAACCTATTCATGGAGCATTCCTAAAAAACACACGAAAACCAAGGCTCCCTTTGAATTACATAGTAAAAATTACGGACCTCAAACATGGATTTTTGATTTCCAGCGAAAACGTAAACTAAAAAAGGATCTTTTCACAACAAAAAATCACAATAAAAACAAACAAAAAACGAACGGAAAATAAGACAGCGAATTAAAAAACATACGAAATTTAAACTCCGCTTATCATTACTCAAAAAAGATTTGCAGGGGCCCTTTCTATACGATAATTCCGAGATCTCTCCTGAAACTAAGACGAAAATGATAACAAGTCACAAGAAAAACGAACACAAAAATAAAACAGAAACACATCCTTCCTAAAAACACACATAAAGCAAGACTGCCCTTTTAATTACTCATTAAATACTTTTCACACTCCTTAAATACATAATTTTTGATAGCACAAAAAACGAAAAAGACCACTTTTCAAACGAAAAACTAAGAAAAGACTCAGGGAAAACAGAGAGAGACAAAACAAGACAAAAGATAGTCCAAAAAACAAAGACAATAGAAGAGAAAAAGACAGAAAGTGCCAAAAGAACGAAAAAGGGAGACCAAAAGAGAAAAAGAAGAAGAGTTTCAAAAAGGCTCAGAAAAAACCGGAGAGAAAAAGAAATAGTTTCAAAGAAAGAGGACCGGAGGCCGCAGGAGAAAGAAAAGTAAAAGAAAAAAAACAAAGAGAAAGAAAGAATCAGAGAAAAAATAAGAAGCAGAAAAAGAGACCCTTAGGTCGAAGAAAAAGAAAGAAAAGAGAGAAGAAAGAAAATAAGACAAAGAAGAAGAAAAAAGAGAAAGAGAGACAGAGAAAAGAAAACAGAATTCCAAAGAAAAAGACAGAGAAAAAGAGAAGAAGAAAGAACAACCAAAGGGACTACCGATCCCCCGGCTCAAAACAGAAAAGAAAGAAAACAAGTAAAGTATAGAAGAGAAGGAACAACAAGAAAACAAGAAGTAAAGAAAAGAATAGAGGAAAAAACAAAAAAAGAGAGAAAAAGGAAAAACAAAGAAAGAGAAAAAACAAGCAAAGAAAAAAGGAAAAATCAGAGAAAAAAGAAGAGAGAAGAAAGGGAAGACAGAAGAGAACAAGAAAGAAAGACAAAAGAGCAAAGAGAACAAGAAAAAAGAAAGAAGGTTCGGAAAGAACAAAAATAACAAAGCTATGAGAAAAAAAAGAAGAACAGAACAACAAGAAAAAGTCTCCCAAAAGAATCCGAGAAAGAAAAAAGAACAAAAAAGAAGAAAAAGAGGACAATATAAAGAGAAAAGAACAAAAAAGAGGAAAAGAGAAAGAAAGGAAAAAGAGATAATAAAGACTTCCAGAAGCCAAGCATTTCGACAATCCCAGAGTACTAAGTTTAACAAGAGAAGATCAACAGAAACAAGAAAAAGATTCAGAAAGAACGAGAACAACAGAAAAGAAGGTAAAGAAAGAAACTTCCCAGCCAAAATAAAGAAAAGAGACCAAGATAAAGAAAGACAGAAAAAAAGAGAAGAGGACAAGAAGAGAAAGAAGCAAGAACACAGACAGAAAAAGAGAAAGAGAGCAAAAAGAAAAAGAAATCGAAGGTTCCAAAAAAAAGAGACAGAAAATAGGAAGATGAAAAGTAAAGAGAAGAAGAAAAAGACGAGAAAGTACAACAAGCAATGGAGACAGCAAAAAGAAAGAATAAGAAAGAAGACAGAAAAAAGAAAGAAGAGAGTCTCGATCTCAAATCCAGCACAAATAAGAATGAAATAGAAAAAGTGCAAAGAACAAGAAAGAAGACGAAAGAGAAAGCAAAGAAAAAACAACAAGAAAAAGAAAACGGAATAAATACAACAAAAGGAAAACCAAGAATAGAGAAAAATAACAAAAGAAAACAGAAATAAGTAGAAAGATAATCAAAGAAAAAAAGATGAAAAATAAAAAGGAAAGCAAGAAAAAGAAAAAAGAAGAGAGACAGCAGAAAAGAAAAGGAGACAAGAAAAAGAAGAGGAGAAAGAAGAAAAAAAAGACAAGAAAAAGAAAGAGGAAACAGAATTCCAAAGAAAAAGACAGAGAAAAAAGAAGACAGAAGAGAACAAAACAGAAAAAGAGCAAAAGACAGAGAAAAACAACAAGAAACAAAGAAAGAAGGTTCCTAAAATAAAAAGGGTGGTTCCAACCCTTACCTTAGGTCGAAGCTTACAAAAGAACGATACCCAGATAAAGAAAGAAAAATCCAAGAAAGAAGACCCGAAAACAAAGAATCAAAAAAGAAGGAGAAAAACAATAAAAAAAAGAAAACAGACGAAAAAGAGAAAAGAAAAAAAGAAGAAGAAGAAGGCAGAAAGAGCAGAAAGCATACAGAGAAAGAAAAAATACTAAGAATAAGAACAAGAAGAAAATACAACAACAAAATACAAGCTTCTAAGCTTCCCTCTAAAAACAAAACAAGCAGGAAATACAGACCTACAAGGCGATCTTTACCGAACCTATTTCATACTAGGATGCACGAAAGGACGAAAAAAACTACGACCTTTTAGAAAAGAGAATGCATGACAATAAAAAGAATCCAGAAAACAAACAAGATCAAAAAACAAAAAGAGAAAAAAGAAAGGAAAAGAAGTGACGAGAGAAAGAAAGAAAGAGCGAAAAGAAAAAACAAGAAGAGACGGGAAAATCATCAGAGAGAACAAAGAAACAAAACATAGACAAGAAGCAGAAGAAGAGAGAAGAACAAGAGCAAAAATCAGAGAAAAAATCCAACAAAGAAAGAAAGAATACAAAGCTAGAGAAATAAATAAAGTTCTGTAAATAAAAAGGCTCCATAGGCTTTGCAGATACAAGCAAAAATTCTTTGCAAAAGAAAGCATGCCATACACAACACAAAAATACTACAATCTAGCTCAAGAAAAGGGAAATATTTACATACACAAAGATCTCCGACTAATAGGGAAAAGAAGAATGGTATGTGCAGTGCTCCACAAAAAAGAAAAAGATGTCATTCCATATACAAGCAAAAGATTCCATTAAACCTACGGGTCTAATCAGAAAGCTGGAGACTCGAGAAAAAGAGAGAGAACAAAGAGTTCACCTAATAAGGACCCACCAGGCTCAAAAAAACACAAACAAAGAGAAAAAAAGAAACAAAGAAGCAAGAGAAGAGAGCACAGAGAGAAGAGAAAAAGAAAACAAAAGAAATGAAAAACAAAAAAGAAAGGAGGTGCGCAAAGAAAAGAAAAACCAAATACGAAAAACAAAAAGAAAGAAAAATGCATAGAAAAAGAGGAAAAACCGAAAGAGAAAGCGAGAAAGAGTCAAAGAAAGAAAAACAGCAAAGAAGAACAAACAGACCCTGAATGGAAAGAAGAAAAAGAAATCAAAGAAAACAAGGAATGAGAACCAGAAAGAAGGTCCAAAATCCAGAAAAAGAAGGGAAAAACAGGAAGATAAAGAGAAGAAAAAAGCCAAAGAAAAAAAAACGAAAAAGAGAAACAGAAAGCAAAAGAAAGAAAAAAGAGGGACAGAGGAAAAACAAGAAAAGAAAAAGAAGACAACAAAGAAAAAAGAAAGCAGTCCAAAAAAGAAGAGAAAAACAAGGGATAAGCGTGGAAAAGAAAAAAGAAAGAACAAAATCGAAGGAGGAAAAAAGCACAAGAAAAAAGAAAGTCAAATAAAAAAAAGAAAAACTAAAGTTAGAAAGAAAAAAACCAATAAAAAAATCAGAAAATAAAAAAAGAAAATTCAAAAAGAAAGAAAAAGAGCCAAAAAAAAGAAAAGAGAAAAAGTCCCCTGCTCAACAAAAAAAGAAAGATTGTGAAAGAGAACTAACAAGAAAAGAAAAAAAAGAAGTCAAAAAAAAGAAGAAAGAAAAAACTTAAAAAAAAAAAAAAAGAACAAAGAAAAAAAACAAACAGAAAAAGAAAAAAAGAAAGTCCTCAAAGATCGGAAAAGAAAGGAAAGAAAGAGAGAATTAGAAAAAAACAAAAGAAAAAGGTAACCTGGCGATCAAATGAAAGAATTTCTACGATATTTAAAAAGCAAATTATAGAAAACGGAAGAAAGAGAAATAGAGCCAGAAAAACCAGAGAAAAAAAAAGAGAAAAAAACAGAAGGTTACAAAACAACGAGAAAGAATCAGGGAAAAGAGAAATAGAAAGAAGAAGAAAGAAAAACACAGATAAAAAATGAATTCAATCGAAAAAAGAGAAAAACAAAAAGAAGTCGAAGAGAGAAAGGAAAATGATATTCGAAAAAGCATTCACAAAGAAAACACAAGAAATATTTAGAAAATAGAAGAAAAAATACGAATGAGAAGAAAAAAACAAGAACGATAAAAAAAGAACAAGACAGAGAAAAGAAGAATCAAAAGAAAAAAGAAGAATTCAAAAAAAAAAAGAGAAAAAAGAAAAACAAGAACAGGAAGAAAACAAAAAGACAACAAAGAACAGAGAATCAGAAAACACAAAAGAAAAGACAGCAGAAGAAAGAACAAGAGAAAAAAGAAACACAATAACAAAGAATAAGAGAGAAAGAAAAGAGAAACATTACGGTACAACGACAACGAGAACAATAGGAAGAAAAAACAGTTTTAACCATAAATAAAGACAGTGTAGATTTCTAATAAATTATAAGATATAAAATAAATATAAATCATCTAGCATATCAATAATTCGAAATAGAAAAATACAGAATCCCACGTCAAAAACAAGACCAAGTCTTTGTGTTAATCCATTTTAATATTATAATTTGCGAAAGAAATATTTTCATATATACAAGTAACAAACAATAAAAAAAATAACAAGAAAAAGAAAGAAAGCAGAAAGAAAAGAAGAGAGGATCTGAAAGAGCGAAAAAAAGCAGACAAGAAAAAAGAAGGAAAAAAGCAAAACAAAAAAAGAAGTAAAAACAAAAAGAGAGAAAAAGCACAAGAAAAAGAAAGATAAAAAAATAGATAAAAAAAAAAAGAAGAGAGTAGAAAAAAGAAAACAGAGAAAGAAACTAAAACAACAAAGAATAAAATACAAAATAGAAAGGCTTGGATTGAAGTTAATTAACTACAGCAAAAAAACTTCTACATTCTTGTGCTAATCATAAAAAACTCCGCATTGTTATAGTTTATTCTAGAATCACGAGCCATACTTCCTAAACTAACAATATCTCCTATCAGAAAGTGAAATAGAAAGCAAACAAAAGGAAAACTCGCTACTCTCACACCTAACCATGCACACCAAGAGTTGTCTATACTAATTTAATTCTAGTGTTCAATTAAAAAAAGAAAATATTCCTCCTTTTGTAAATTAAATTAAAATAACTAAAATGGAAAAAAATACAAAGAAAGAAGAAAACAAAAATAAAGAAGACAAAGAAAAAACAAACAAGACAAAAAAAGAGAGTAGAAGAAAGAAAGAAAGCCAATGATGAAGAAAGAAAAAAAATAAAAATAAGAGAATTAAAAAAGAAAGAGAGGAGACAGAAAAGAGAAGGAGTAAAAAGAAGAAAGAAATAGAAAAAAAGCAGACAAGAAAGTCGAAGAAAGAAATAGAAAAAAAGCAGACAAGAAAGTCGAAGAAAGAAAAGAAAAAAGAGATAGACAACAAAAAATAGAAAAGAGAGAAAAAGAGAACAAAAAAGAAAAGCTTAGTATCATATACAGACAAAAGAAAAGTACAAAAACACATTTGACTAAACAAAAAGACAAAGCAAGCCTTTCATATATTTAAAAAACTACCAAAGTCGATTTTAGGAAATAATGCGAAAACAAAAAGACAAGCCTTCCTATGTATGTATGTAAAACTTAATAAACAAAAAACAACAAGAAAACAGTTAACAAAAAAAAAGGGCGAAAGGCCAGAAAGGGAAAAAAGAGCAAGAAAAACAAAGAGACATAAAAAAATAGGAAAAAAAAGAGAAGAAGGTCGAGGACCAAAGAAAACAAAGAAGACAGCAGAAAAAAGACAGGAAGGAAAAAAGAAAGAAGTCAAATAAAAAGAAGCAAAGAAAAACAAAAGAAAACAGAAGAAAGAAAAAGGAGAAAAGACAAAGACAATAAATAAAAAAAGAAAAATCAGAAAACAAAGAGAAACCATAATACAAATATCACACACAGGAACAACGGAACAGACTGAATCTCAAAAATCGAAGCCACTTTCTACCAAAACTCTACAAAGAACAAATACTATGCTTTAAATACCGTCTCTCACGGGCCCCCCACTACTCCAGTAACAAGAATAAATATGAATTGCGAGCAGAATACAAAAAAAAGAAAGTTCGCTAAACTAAGATCGAAAAAAATACATCTCCGTGTAGTGTAAGTAAAAGAAACCGACCAAACTCACACCAAGACTAAACCATGTCAACGGATCCAAGGTCACATTGAAACAACTCATTTATACAACTAAAACAAGTAATTTACACATATATATGGAAGGTTAACAGGAAAGTATAGAATAGAACAAAAGTAGACGACAAGGCCCGTCCAAAGTCATATTGAAAAAACAAACAAATAAAGAAGAGACCCTTGCCCACCCCAAAAAGATTTTACACAGCTTAAACAACTTTCTTTTGCAATTACACAAAAAAACAGAAAAAAGAGAGAGAAAGAAGAAAAAACAACAAAGAAAATAAAGAATCAGACAAAGAAAGATTCCGCGAAAGAAAAAGAAACGGAAGGGACTCAAAAAGAGAAAAAGAGTAAGAAAAGAAAGCAAGAGAAAAGAAAACAAGATAAGAAGGAAAGAAAAAATGCTAAACAAAGAGAGACAAAAAAGACAAGAGAAAACAAAAAATCTGAGAATTAAACGAGGACATTAATTGAAAGCAAAAAGAAAAGAAATATTTTTTACTTACATCAACATAGTAATTAAACACTCTTGGAATAATACAAAGATAGGCAAAGAATGACTAGATTCCTACTTATGGTCAGCAAAAAAATATTCTAACACACACAAATAGAAGGAACGTGATCTGCCCCGGGATTGAGCATACTTCTCAATCAAAAACACTTACTTTGCAATACTTCTTGGGTTGCTTCAAGAATCTTTACTACAATAAGCAGGCCAACAAAGAAAAACAAAGTACACTTTAAAAACGCCGAAAACCGCACACACAAAGACAAACAATAATTACAACCAAATAGATATTGGCTTCCTGCGGTGGATACATGCAGACTCCGCTTAGACACAAAAAACGTACAAAGAGACAATAAACAAAAGAAAAAGGGGGAAAGGCAACCGATCCTGCGGCAAATTGTCACAAGTACACAAAGAAAAATTACATAGGAAAAAAAATACACACTACTTATTACATACAATAAAGATTTTAGAGTCCTTAAACAACCGTTTTTGAAATAACAATAAAAACAAGGAGAAAAAGAGACAACAGACAAAGATTTTAATATATTTTCTTGTAAGTAATAAGAGAAAAAAACTTGTACAATTGAAAAGCAGCGCGTTCTACGCGAAAACCCCTAGAGTTCTCAGGAACTTGTACGATTGAAGAAGAGTTCTTTCTATGGCAAAACCACTTTTATAATATATATAATGAGAGAAAAGTAAACTTTTTCGGAAATGATCCTTCTCAAGGAAAAAGAATTATATAACTTTTACATACAGAGAAAATGTATTTGTCTGATTTTCTAGTAGATCTCTTCCAATAGAAAGAGAAAGGTCAGCTTGCATTTTTTGTACTTAATAGCAAAAGAAAGTGTAGTTCTAGAGGATTTACTCGGGGAGCGTTCTCCGCTGTCCCCATCTTTGTCGCTTTCTTCTCTCTTGCTGTATCTAGCGACTCTTTCCTTTTGTTACTAGTCTTTTTCTCTATCTTTTTCTAATTCAGATTTCCTGCCCACTCTTGCATTGCATTATCTCCATCTACTCTCTTCTTCGGATTCTGACTCTTTTCTATACAATTAAAAAAAATATAATAAACAATAAAAACACAGAAAGAAGAGAAAAACAAGCAGATAAAAAGAAAACAAAAAAATGAAGAATCGGAGATACAGAACAAAGGAAAATAATTACTAAAAAGTTTTCCTTGTTTAATTTAGCAGAATAGCTCACAGATTCTTGTCCATAAAAAACTACGGATGACACCGAATTAGAACAGACGCAGCCAAGATCTCAATCAGAAAGCAAGGACCGAATAGACGTCTTACGACTTTTCGTGGTGCAACCTTGAGGACCCGCGCACTTGGCCAACCCGGAACATGCCAAGCAAAACATCGCTTTTCCACTTCAAACCTGCACAATACAAAATATTTGCCAAGTACAAATTTAATAACTTCACACTTTTACATAAATTACAAGTACGAACCTCCAGCCAACATTGCACATTAACAGCTTACTGAAAACATTAAAAACTTACTGTCAACATTAAAAATCTACCAATTTAAACACTAAAGAAAAGAAAAAGCATCACAATCAAAAACGATACCAATCAAACAAAAGAAAGAGAGAAAAGAACAAGAAGAACAAAAAGAGAAAGAAGAGACAAAGAGAGAGAAGAAAGAGGAACAAGAAAAAGCAAGACAAGAGAGGCAGCTTCCGCAAACAATAAGAAAGAAACCTTCTTCCAAGCAACAACTAACTAGTCCGTAAGCTCCCCAGAGACGACAACAGATAAAATAAGAGAATCACAAAAAACCACTAGCGCACTGAAAAGCAAAGCACAGGAAATAAGAGCGCGCCTTAACATAAGAGACCAATTCATACAATTAAAAGAAATTTTACGTAGCTGTATTAAATCCAAAAAAGGTATAAAAAGTCCTTACTACTATAACATTGTTCCATACAAATAAACAATACAATAAAAAACATCGTTTCCAAATTAGAAGAGAACAAAAACAAGAAACAACAAGTAGAAAAAAAGAAAAGCAAAAAACAAGAAACAAATTAACCTTCCTTCCCAGAAAAAGAAATAGAACAACAAGAAAGAGAAAAGAAAGAAAGTTAAAGAAAAAGAATCAGAAGAACAGAGAGGAAAAAGAAACAAAAAAAGCAGAGGAAAAAAGAAGCACAAAAGACTAAGGCAAAATCGTGCACAACCTGTTCCGCGATAAGAAACACGAATAAGAAAATACTCCTCAAAAGACGGAGACTCGAACAAAAAACCGAGGATATCCGATAAGAAAAAAGAGAAAGAAAAGATTATGATAAAATTCACTTGCGCCAAAAGACTCCGCCCCAAACCACTGTGGAATAAAAATCTAGTAAAAGAAAATCCTCCGTCAAAAATAACATGCGAGAGCTCTCGGAAAAGAACGTAACAAGATTTGTACAAGAATGTCGAAACAGAAAAGACTCGGAAATGCAAAAAAGAAAGAAAAGAAGCTATCCAATGAGACGCCCTTTTAAATAGAAAAAGGAAAAACCCAGAAAAAGAAAGAAAACACGGGATATTTTTGCCAGCTATAGCTCTTACAGAGATCTTTCCCAGTCTTCGAAGAAGCCGTCCGCTCAGCAAGAATGCTCGGGAATAATGGCCAATAAGAAAAGAATGAAAAACCTAGAATAGGAATGGAAAAAACAAGCACAAGCATAGCTACAGAAGCCAACCTCAGCCAAATAATTAACTGAAAGAAATATCTAGAATGTCCCAAAAGCGACCAGAACAAACAGACAGCATGCAGCACGGAAAACTATCCAAAAAAGACCAGACACTCACGAGCAAAAACTACAAGAAATCAGAGAAGACGAAAGGACACAACGAAGAATACCTCTTCAAAGGACAAAAGAATTCTACACCCAAGCACTGGCACAACGTGAGAAACCTGAGAAAGACAAAAATAAGAGAAAAAAGGAAACAGAGACAGTAGAAAAAAAAGCTGAAAAGAGAGAGAGGAGACAAAAAAGAAGAAAGAGAAGCAGGAAAAAGACAGAAAGAATAAAAAGAAAAAGATAGAAAAAAAAGAACAAGAGAAACAGAAAAGAAAGAAGAACAAAACAAGAAAGAAAAAGTCTTAGTCTTCCTAAAAAACAAGAAGAGGAAACAAGAGATAAAAAGGAGAAACAAGTCCGAAAGAGTCGATTAGAAAAAAAGAACAATAAAAAAAAGAAGAGAAGAAAAATAAAAGCCCACGAAATCTCGTTGTGGTCGGACCAGAACCAGAGTTGGATAAGGAGAGGAGATCGAAGGACAGCCCCCGACAGGCAACCCACGCTCCTACCAACTAAAAACTGCAACAGGATAGAAGAAGATTCTTCTCTTTCGCAAAGCAGCTAACCACAACGCCCTCCCCACCTTTCTTATAAATACAAGCCTTCGGGCCCTACGTGGAACCAGAAATTGTTTTTAGAAAAAGTACTTTCCCATTTTAGGAGTTATCTACCCGACCACTACCTCACATCCTAATCCGACTTACCACTACCTGACCAGAACTTTGCATCCCTTATTGAATACCCAACTCTTTCCCTCGAAGCTCTTACTTACCTACCCCTTACCAAGCCCGGCCCTGCCCTTGTTACCGACCCGTCGAAACTAGAAAAACAACCCAAAACAAACGACCAACAGGCACATAAAGGGAAACATACCTATCTCAAAAGCAACACACAATTCGAAAAAGCCCTTTTGCAACAAACAAATCCAAACAAGAGCGGGGCATTCGTGCAGATCCCTCCGTTTGAAGTCACAGCAACCCGTAACTAGAGGCCCCACGGGGCTAATCGGACTTCTGTAGATCTCCGAAATATACCTAACGAAAACCGAATCGAAGATAAATGAACTCGCGTTCACTCAGGCTAACCTTTTACGAACACGCAAACTCTTACAAACAAAGGAGTAGGAACCGACTCCTGCACCCCTCCTTCAGCGACTACCAGACAACTAGTAGTATAATATATAGTGCAAACCCAAAAAGTAAGAGAGATCTAATATAATACTGGACTTGCGCAAAGAAACTGGGTACCGCACTCTTAAAACATGACCCAAAAGACCCATACCAATCTAACCTTATATTTAAACTACTACTCTCCTTCCTAGCATAGCACACCTAACGAGCAACGAAGTACAAAGGACTTAGACTACGCAACTAGAGACAGCACAAAATAATACAGACAACAAATAGAAGAGAACCCTAACCTCCATCAGTAAACAGTAAGATAACACAGGACTACAGACTTGAGGAAAGGACTGATAACACAAGCAAAACCCATTAAAACAGGAGCACCAAAACAAAAGAAAGACTAGAAACACATGACGTCCTAGGCCTAACAAAATTCCCCAACTTGCACAGGCCGGCCCTATTCCAATCTTACACCGGTTAATGCCTGCAACTGACTAAAAAAGCAGACAAAGAAAAGAAAGCAATACAACTACACAACAACAAAACAAGCACAAAAATAGAAAACAGAAACGTAAAAAACAACCAAAACAAAGTCCTCAAAAAAGAAAAGACAAAGTTTATATACCAAAAAATCCAAGAAAAACGACTAAGCCAAAGGAGAAGAAAAAAGAAAGAAGAGAGAGAAAAAGAGAAAGACAGAGAATATAAAGGAAGTGGAAAGAAGAGAAAATAAAAACAGAGAAAAAAAAAGAGAAGAAGAGATAAAAAGAAAAGATAGAGAAAGAAGAAATAATAGTAAAGAGAGACACAAAAAATAAAGAGGAAAACACCAATTCCCTTAATAATACTTCGACAAGAAAAACCCAAGGAAACAAAACAAAGAACAGCAACAGCCAGCCCTACCACGAGTCCTACTTCACTCAGAACACAAACAAAAACTGCATCTCAAAAAATAATTAAAAGCAAAACCGGAGATAAACAGACGGAAAAAGCAAGGAGAACAAAAAGAAAAAGAAGATAAAAAAAACAGACAAGAGAACGAAACAACAAGAGTCAGAAAACAGGAAAAACGAGCACAAGAAAAGCAGAAAAAAGAAAGCAGGAGCTATGAGAAACAAAAGAGAAGAGAAAAGGTCAGAGAAAGAAAACGTAAAGACAGAAGGTTCCAGAGAAACGAAACCAATAATCAAAGAAAGAGGAAGAAGAGAAGTCCGAAAAAGAAAAAAAGAAGCAGAAAAGAAAGATGAAAAGAGAAAAGACAGAGAAGACACAAGAGACACTGGAGAAAAAAGAGGAAAGAAAAAAACAAGATAAGATAAAAAAAAAAAAAGAAAGCAGACAGGAAGGAGAGAGACAAGAACCGGAAAGAAGAGAAAGTGCAGAGAATTATCTTGTCGTTCAATACAATAAAGGAAAAACAAAATAAAAGATTGTGCAATCAAAATAAAATAGAAGAGTTGCTCGTGAATTTTACCGAAGCAAGAAAGAACAAAACAAGCAACAAAACAACAGAAAAAAGAAAGAGTTGTACACGCATAAGAAAGACCAGAGAATAAAGAAGATAAAATAAATAGAATACAGTTGTCGTCCAATTCCGTACAAACAAAAACAAGGAGCAGTTCGTTGTCGTCCATTCCGAGCATAAGTCCTAAATCCCAAATATATAAAGACAGAGAAGAAAGAACAAAAGACAGGAAAAGAAAGAAGAGAAACAGAATTGTCGTCCATTTCCCAAACAAAAACAGAAAGAAAAAACAAACATAAACTAAGCAAAACTAAGATAAAGCTAGAAAGAAAAAAAACAAGCAAAAACCGAACAGAACAAGAAAAAGAAGCAAATTAAAAAACATGTCAGACTAGTAATCATAGAGTCTCTGCAATTATATATGTATAAAAAGAAAAACCACGCAACCAACCTATTTTAGGTCATACCTATCATGTATATAAGCAATTAAAGCCGGCAAGACTAAACCACTTACAAACAAAACTCTCAAAATATGCATGCGAAGAAAGAAAGAACAAAAAACATAAACACTGACTGCAAAAAAGAAAGAACAAAAAAGAATAGAAATAATCCAACAGAGTCAGAAAGGGGGGAAGAAAGAAAAGAGACAGAACAAAGAAAAGAGAGAAAGAAAAAAAGTCCAAATAAAAAAAGAGAAGAAAATAAGAGAAATGAAGAAAACTTATAGAAAGATAAGAAAGCAATGTAGTTATAGAAAAAAAACAAAATATTTCATACCAGATCTTCTCTATTGTAGAAGGCTTCTCTGCTTTCTTCTGTCTTTGCTCCCTTCCCCTTTATAGCTTCTGTCTCCTGGCTGCTCTATGCTTACCGGGCTACTCTGGCCGAGTCAACCGGAGTCCGCTGATACTTCGCTTCTAGCATTTCGTCTTGGCTCCAAGCAACGTCCACTACAGATTACAGGGAAAGTTCTTGGTTCCATGCAACATCTAAGATAAATTTCAAAGAAAACCAAGACATCTGAGCTCTTCACCAAACACTTACTTCTATACAAACAATGCCACAAGCAGAACCTTTGAAAAGAACATACAAATAGAACAAGAGATCGAGATCCTGAAAAACAACCAAAAAGAGAAATAGGACATAGAAGGCGGATAAAAGAAATAAAAATAGAAAAGAAGAAAACAAAGAGGAAAAAGAAAGAATCGGCTAGAGTATAAGAAAGAAGAAAAAACAGAGTCAAAGACAGACAGAATAAGAAAAAAGAAAGAGAGAAAAAGAAAGAAAGAAAATATAGAGGAAAGAGAAAACAAACAAGACCTTGATATGTCTGGAGAAGTTGTCCCATCCTAAAGAGGCTTTTTCACCACAAAATAAATCAAAATTTACATTAAAAACCGGGGAAAAACAACAGCCACTTACCATTCCATCAAAAATCGTACACAATACACTTAAACAAACTTCTTTTGAAATCACACCAAAAACGAAGAGATGCGACCTATGATTTATATATATTTTACTAAGAGAAAAGGAAAAGTTCCTAGTTCAGAGGGGATCCGACTAAGGGAAAAAGACTTGAGTAGATTTTACACATATAAAAGGAAAAGTTGCTGGTTCAGATGAAAGTTTTCTATGCGAAAATTATTTTTATAACTTTTACACTCATACAAAATGAAAAGTTCACTTTTCAGAAATGGTTTTTTCTATCTATGGCAAAATCACTTTAATAAATTTACTAGCCATACAAAAAGCAAAATTTCTACTTACTAACGCCGCCTTCCAAGGGAAAAAGACTTGAGTAAATCTCACACTAAGAGAAAAAAAATACCAACTTCAGAAGGGATCTTGCTAGGGCAAACAGGAATTTATATTTTTTTTGTACTTAGATATAAAAAGTTTCTCTTTTACAAGAAGATCGTGCCCCACTGTCTCCTTCTTCGAATTCTTCTTGTTCAGATTTACTCTGCATATTTCGCATTCTTAAATTTCTCCTATATCTCTCAGCTTCCCCTTTTGATTCTCGACTCCTTCTTTTTGAGCTCCAATATCCACATACTAGGTCCACCTGCTCCGATAACAGACAATACAAATCTACTAAGAACTTCCTATCGACTACACGATACACTGCAGATTATAGACAAAAGGACAGAACAATGAAGAAGAAGAAGCAAAAATAGAAAGAAAGCAAAAATAAAAGGAGAAATAAAGAGAAAAAGAAACAGAAAAATAACACAAAACAAAAAGAAGCAAAGAAAAAAGTCAGAGAAAAAGAGGGAAAATTGAAAGAGAAAAAAGCAAAACAAGAAGACACATAAGTGTTGTCGTCTATTTCTTTGAAAAGAGAATACATCAGAGAAACAAACCGAAGAGAGAAGAGATGAAAGAACGAGATCGAAAGAATAACAAAAAAAAAGAACAAAAAAGAGCAGAAGAGACAAGAACAGAAAGAGAAAAACAAAAGGGACATAGAAGAAAAACACAAAAAGAAAGAAAACGAAGAAAAAACACTCTTCAGTTGCCCTTCATTTCCTCGATAATTAAAACAAAAAACAAGATTCGGAAATCAAAAAAAGAAAGAAGAATTGACGTCTAGCATAGAAAAAAGCAAGAAATCTTCTTGTCATCCATTCCCATTTCATAGAAATCCACTTGCTTGGGGTTGTCGTCCCATAAGAGAAAGGAAAAAAGAAAACAAGGCATTGTCGTCCCTCAAAGCATATACACAAAAAGAACAACAAACAATAAGAAGAGAATCCATTTAAAAATAAAAGAATAAAATGACCCATTCCTATCTACCTTTACAACAATAAAATTGAAAAGAAAGAAAAAAAGGGTCTCTTATATAGAAAGTTCCTTAAAATATAAAAAGCAAAGGGCATCGCGTATATAAATAATCGCGTAATTTAAAAGTAATTATGTATAGAAACGATACAAAATCAGAAAGCAGCGGCTACACCTCCTCTTCATAAAAAAGCTAATTGTCGAAATCAAGGCCATAAGTATCTTGCGAACCAACAGAACAAAAATCCTAAAAAATAGGTCGGAAAGAGAAAAAAGAAGAAACAAAAAAAGAGAAAGAAGACAGAGAAGAGATGAAAGAACAAGAGAAAAGAAGAAAAGAGACAAAAAAAGAAAGAAGAACAAAAAAAAAGACAAACACAAAGAAGAGATCACAATAAAAACAAAAAGAAAAAATAAACAAGAAGAATCAGAGAAAAGAATAGAGAAAGAACGGGAGAAAAACAGAAACAAAAAGAAGAAAAAATAAAAGAATCAGAGATTAAAGAAAAGAGAAAAAAAAAACAAGAAAAAAGAGCAGCAAGAAAAAAGAGAGAAAGTAAAAAAACAGAGAGGAGAAGACACAGAAGAGAGCAAAGCAAGAGAAGAAGACAAGAAAGCGAAAAAGATAGGAAAAAGAAAAAAGAAAGCAAATCAAAGACGAGAGAAAGAAAAAAAAGTCCCCATAAAGAGCAGAGTGAAGGTTCTACAAGAATGAGACAGAGAACAATAAAAGAGAAAACAAAAGAGAGAATAAAAAGAAAAAAAAATAAAGAAAAAAAAGAATAAGAAAAAACAGAAATAACAACGAGTCGGAAAAACCCAAAACAAGAGAAAAAGAGAGAAAAACAACAAAAATAAAAATACGAGAGCGAGAGAAAACAACAAAACAAAGAAAAGAAGAAAGAGAATCCGACAGAGGAAAAATAAAAGCATTGGGTTATCGTACAAATTCCAACAAACCAAAAAAGAAAACAATAAAACAAAAGAAGAAATCAAAAGGAGATCATAGAAAAATGAGGAAACAAGCAGACCGAGAATAAGAGCGAATACAGATATAGAGCATAAAAGAAGAGAAAAGCAAAAGAGAGAAGAAAAAGAAATTACAAAAAAAACAAACAACAAAAAAATAGAGTCGAAAAGACAGGGATCCTTTGGATAAAGAAACAAGTCCCTTGGGTACAAAGAACCTTTAAAACATTGTATGTAGACGCAGAAGACAAAGTGTACAGATATGAAAACAAGAGAAAAGAGAAACAATAAGCGAAAAGAAGAAAGAGAAATTCTAGCACAAAAAAAAAAAGAAAAACAACAAGCGAAAATAAAAAAAGAAACCAAGAAAGAAAACAAAGCAGAAAAAAAAAAAAATAAAGAAAGAGAAAAAGCAAAAAACCAGAAAGAGAGGACAGAAGAACAAGAAAAGACAAAAATAGAAATAAATAAAGACAAAGAAAAAACAGATAAAGAAAACAAAAAAAAGCAAGAAAAAAAAAGAATCAGAAAGAAGACAACAAAAAGTACGAGAACAAAAAAAAGAAACAAGAAAAAATAAGAAAATAGAAAGAAGAAAGTAAAAAAAATAAAAAGGAGAAGTACAAAAAAAGAAAGAGAAAAAAACAAAGAAAATCCAGGAGGAGAAATTCAACAATAAAGAAACAGAAAAATAGAAAGTATAAAAATAAGAAAGAAAGAAAGCAAACGAATAAATAAAAATAGGATTACTTAGTTAGTCAAAAAACGACGAAGACAATAGCACAAAAAATATGTCCAAAACATAGAAAATCTCCCAAAAGAGCAAAGCCCACAAACCAACAAAAACCCAAAATAGTACTTAATCCATAATGCATTGTAAAAATCGACAAAAAACAAAAAATAGATTTCCATCTTGATTGACTTCGGGAAAAAGACATAAAAAGAAAGAAAAGTGGGAAAGAATAAGGAAAAACAAGGACGAATTATAAGCAAAACAAGGACAACTAAAAACAAGAAAAAACCGCACCCATGTTCTAAATTAGTCAAAAAATACAGGAGAAAAACCAGAAAGAATGGAAGAGAGAAAAACACAAAAGAAAAAAGAAAAAGAGAACTGGAGCAACGAAAAGAGAACAAGAAAAAAGGAAAAGAAAGAAATAAAAGCAATACGTCGAAAGAAAGAGAAAAGAGCAACATAAAGAACGCGACAAAGAGAAGGGTCCAGAAAAGAAAAACAAGACAAAAAGAAAGAGAAAAAAAGAATGAAAGACAAAAGAAAAGCGAAAACAAAATAAAAAGCAAAAAAAAGAATCCTAGAAAAAAAGATAAACGGAAAAAGGTAAAGATATAGAAAAAGAAAAAACAAAGAAGACAGAGTTCGAAAGAAAAAAAAGAACTAAAGAAAAGAAAACAAGAGAAAAAACAAAAACTTCCTAAAAACCCTAAAAGACGACTTTCAAACAGAAACGACCTACTAAACCAAATCTTAACAACAGCCGACAACTCATACAAAAATTGATACTTAGGAAGAAAACAACTCAAGGCACTTCCCTCTTGCCGAAGAAAAATAAATTTTTATGAAGTAAAAAAACCGAAGTCTTGCTTTTCTTTGTCAGAAAAAAGAAGGTTGTTTAGAAAGAAAAGAAAGCAAAACAACAAGAGAAAACACAATAAAAAAAAAAAAAATAAAAAAGATGCAAGAAAGACTTCGGAAAAATATTATAAAGGAACTTCTTCGCTCTTATAAAACACCACAAATCTTTTTATTTACACTGGATGCTGTTTTCTCAAAGATTTTTTCCAAATAATAAAAAATTAAAAATAAAAGTATACTTTTGAATTGAACTAATTGAATTATATAGTTAGTTAATTATTAATATTTTTACTATATTATATACTAATTTAATTAACTAATATTATTTATATTATTTATGAAATTAAGAAATATATGAAATCATACTACTAATAATAATTTAAAAAATAATATTATATACATGTGAGTGTCTAATAATAAATATACCGAAACACACCATAAGGATCCACTTGGATTCTATTTCTAATCCAACTGATCTATTTGTCGATCAAAGCAAAGACATGAAAAAACCTTCTAAAAGAAAGAAAACGACGTACAGAATCAACCCCCAAACAAGTTTTGGGCACTACTTACTATGATAAAAAAAAGGCAGCAGACAAAGAAAAAGGAGAAAATTCAAAGAAAGAAAAAACAAGAATCCAATAAAGAGAAGAAAGAATAAGATAAAAAAAAAAAGAAGAGTCAAACCGTCGACAATGATGCCAAGAATTGTAAAATCCACATTGACAAAAAAAACAAAGATAAAAGCAATAAAAAAGAAAAAACAAGAATGAAAACCCTAGGAAAAAAGAGAAAAAGCCCAAAAGAGAGAGGGGAAATTCTGAAAAAGAAGAAACAAGAAATATTAGAGAAGGAAAAAGAAAGTCTTAGGAAAGAAGAGAAAAACAGGAACAAAGAGACATAAAGAAAAAACAAAGAGAAAAAAAAAAAGAAAGCCAACAAAAAAGAGAAAAAATCAGAAAAAGGCAAAGAACAAAAAAGAAACAAAGCAAAAGAAAAAAGCATTCCCCAGCAACAACAAAAGAGAATTTACGCCAAAAAATAATACTTAATAGCAACACAAAATAGGTAAAAAAATTTAAAGAATAAAATAGGAGGTACTCCTCTTAAGATACTTTACTACAAATGTACGCCTAGAAAATATATATATAATATATACATAAAATTGTTTAAAAAGCAGCATTAATCCAAATAAAGAGTTTCCCGAGGAAATATAAAGTCGACAAATAAAAAATATATAAATAAAATATAATTATTAATATATATTTATTAATATATATTTAGTAGAACATATTATTTAATAATAGATAAATTGAAGAAAAATTGCAAAAACACTTTTCCTATGAAAGAAACAACAAAAACGAGGAATTCTTTTGCAGAGATCTCCAAGAAATCCCAGATTAAAAAAAAGAAAAATCAAACAGGCTCCCTCTTGGACAAAGTCCCAATTTCTACTTTTCCTTACATTCTATTTTAGCTTTCCTTTTCTAGATCCTCTTTTATTAACTTTCCGAAACCCTAAACTTGCGAAATAATAAAAAGATCGAATTGATCACGAATGCTTGTAACCGAAATCATGAATATTCATAGAATCAAAAAGACCTTTTGGCTATCTACATCTCCATTAAAAAACGAGCAATAAATTGCGAAAGCAAAGCCTCGATACGCGAAAAAGATATTCTACACTCATAAAATAAAAAAAAACATGGAAAAAGCAATAAAAAAAAGAAAAGAAGACCATAAGAAAACCTCAATGAAGACAATAAATCCGAGCACTTACCCACTTAGAAAAACAAAATATTATTAATAATATCCACGAAATCAACACAAACACATCTAACCAAATACAAAAATAGAAAATCGGGATCAAAACTCATAGTTGCTTAAAGAAATAATCCAAATAACCCTAGATCATACACAATTTACTAAAGCAATAACAGTAAGAAATATAGTAATTTACAAAGGAAAGACAGGAAAATGCCAAGCAAAGCTACTTCAATACAACAAAAATTATTTAAAAAAAGAAATGAAAAATAATTACAAAAAAAAAAAAAATAAAGAACAAATCTTTGAAAAATAAAGTAAAAAAGAAAGTAAGCAGAGATATAAAAAGGGAAAAGGAAACAGAAAATAAGAAATCGAAAAACAAAGAGGAAAAAACACAGAACATAAGAGACTAAAAAAATACAACAAAAATAGCATACTCCTCCGGACCTAGAAGTAAGTAATGTCTTCGCTGACTTAGAAAAAACATAACATCGTGCGACAAGTTCAAAATAAGACTATTCTACCTAATCAATTACAAAAACCCGGCTCTTATTATGAAATACAATAAATTTGCAAAAAAACAAAGAGTGATCCACATTTTCTAAATAGTCTTTGTCACACACATTATTCCAAACCAAAAGGATCCTCAACTCACAAAAATAAACCATATTTTAAATAAAGAAAGCAGTCAAAAAGCAAGGATATGATTAAAAAAAAATTGATCAAATGTTAGAACCGGACCTTTTAATTAAAGAATTTATTGAATGCACTTAAGCAAAACAAAGAAACGAATAATAAACAGAACCAAAGCTACATACAAGAAAGAAAAGAGAAGACAACTATCGACAAAGAAAGAAACTCAGAGCTAACAAAAACACTGAAAATATTTCTAGAAATATAAAACGAGAATTAGAAAAAATAGAGTTTAGTAAAAGCAAAAGATTAACAAAAAACAAGAAATTGAAAAATAGCAAAAAATTAAAAGAAGAGAAAGAAAAAGAAGAGAGAGAGAAAGCAGGAAAAAGCCAAAGACAACAAAGAAAAAACAAAATGAAAAAAAAATAAAAAGCAAAAGAGCGCGAAAGAAAAAAGCTACTGACAAAAACAAAACATTACACTCAGATATACAAATGGGATTAATGGGAGCAGAGAAATGAAATAACAGTAAAAGAGAGAAAAGCCGTAGGTCCAACTCTCCTTTTGACAGAACAAAAAAAGGTTTTCTACTAAATTAAAGAAAGAAGAGAAAACAAAAAAGAACATAAAGTAGAGAGAAGAAAGAAAAGACATAATCAGAAAACAAAAAGAAAGAAAATTGAAAGAGATAGGAAATCAGAAAAAGAAGATAAGACAAAGAAAAAGCCAAAAGAGAAAGACAAGAAAAAAACAAAGAAAGAAATCGAAAAATACACACAAGAGGAAATTCGAAATAAAAAAACAGACAAAGAAAAAAGAAGAAATAAAAAATTTAGAGAGAAAGAAAAAACATAAAAGAAAAATAATAAGGAGAAAAAAGAAATGTCTAAGGGAGAATTTGCAGTTCATTTTTTCTATTTGGAGCTAACTTCCTTATACGAAATTCTATGCAAGCAAATTTCGGAAAAACTCTATCTCATGGTCACTTTTCTCTGACTTTTCATAGTAAGATTTTCCAAGCTTTCAAATAATAATGACTAGAAATTTACCCACACACACAAGAATTTTGTTCAAACAAACAATATTTACAAGCCAATATCCGTCAATAGAAGAATGTATCTTACACAAGTTATTGGAAAAGAAGCTATAGAAAGAGAAATATTTCTTACGCTAGAGATCAAAGTCCAAAACGAGAATGCAAAGCCTGTGTTAAAACATAATTAGCTGGAGTTCAAAAAAAGAACAATATTTACGAGGCTGACAGCAGCCTTCAATCAAAAGCAATCCTAATAATAATAACAGAGAAAAGAAAACAAAAAACACAAGGAAAGGACAAAGTTTTGGAGAAACAATCCTAAAAACTTTGCAAAGTGGGTTCAAATTCCTTTTAAACGTAAAAGTAATAGATATTAAAACAACCAAGAACCCCATCTGGAGGAGCTTACTAGCGAAAAATAAAGTACAGCACCAAAAAACAAAAAAGTAACACTTTATTGAATTGTACATGTATAATTTTATAAATACAATTAAAAAAAATAAGATAGTTGACAAATTTTAGAATAAAAAAGATTCTGGATCAATTTTATTAAATATTTAAATAATAGATATATCGTTAATTAATAATGTCTATAAATATAGAAGAATTCCGACTTATCGAAATGCATTCCTCTAATGAATGAGAAAATGGATTAAAAAAAAAAGAAATAGTTTGGAACTCTAAAATAAAGAAGGGGACACAGCTTAATTTCAAAACAAATAAAAAATTGAACACACCAAGACATCCAATCCCATAAAGCTACAAAAATAGATACAACTGTGAAAAATCTAAAAAAGCGTACAAGGAGCACCCTTCTAACGACAAACAAACCAGTAAAAGACAAAAAACTTTATAAAATTCTTAAATCTTACTAACCAAAGAGCTATACTACCTTCCCTACACAAAAGAACTCTACTTTCTCTTATTCATATTAATAAATAATTAAAGGACTACTTAAAAAAAGACTAATGATAAATTAAATAAAGATAAATATTAAATAAATTAATTTAAGTATGAATTATATTAATATTACATAAACATGACATAAATTTTTATTAAAAATATTTAATAAAAGGGCAAAGTTCCTAGTTAGCTTAAGAAGAACATGAGTCCTAAAGACTTAGATTGTTCGATTACTATATAAATACTAAAGGAGTTTTAGCAATTTCAAAGAAAATAATAGGAGCACATAAAGGAGAAACTTTTCTTCCCTTTCCAAAAGCATCCCAAGTCAGGGGGCAGTCTTTTGGACCAGACCAAAACCTCCTTCTATTCTATGGGTGTCCGAAATCTTTGCCACTTATAAGAGATATGGAAAGAGAGCATTAACACATATTTCAATTTAGAGAACAAGAGCAATCAGAAAATAGAGAATAGAAGAAATAAAATGAAGATTAGAAAAACCTTATAAATAATGTTTGAAGTTAAAGAAATTTTTAAACAGAATATTTTTTGAAAATTATTACTACTACAAAAGAAATACAAAAGAATGCGGTTTACATAAAAATAATGAAATTTAAAAAGTAGATCTTGTCTATATTATTAAAAAATATATTCTATATCTGTTTTCTAATGAATTCCAAACAGCAAACTCCTATATTCTATTCATTAAAAATATGTAGAAATAATTGAACTTACAAAATTAGGTTTAATAAAATACTCTGCCCCAAAGAACTATACAACCTAAACAGAAGAATTACATTTCTTTAAATAAGAATATACATACTATTTACACTTAAAAATATACACATTTTTTTTAATTAAAAAAAAATAAATGAATTAAGAATAAGAATGAATAGGAATGTGAAAACGTTCCTGGTGCAAAAAGAAAACATTAGTAAATAAGCTCCGTAGAACGTAAATTTACAAAAGCCAAGTCTCTTAATGAAATCCGACAAGGCACTTGTTTTATTTTGTTATGGAGTCCTGGTCTTTTATCCTGCTTTACTTTTCTTGTAAGAGAACGGTAAAGTTTTTTTTGAAAAGAAAAGAGAATTCTTGGCACACATATAAAAATTTATACAGGGATGCTAAAGGACTTTTTAGAAGAGAAATGCGAGAATTCTTGAAGCAGCTGCCATGGCAGGTACAGAAAAGTTTTTGGAAAAAAAGGTCCTATTTCATAGAAAAAAGATTCATAAGAAACGAAAGACTCTTGCGCCAATGCCCCCTAATAATCTAAGTAAAAAAAAAAATGAAAAAACAAAGCAAACAAAGACAAACAGTGCGCAAAAACAGAAAAAAGAAACGAAATTAAAGAAAAAATAAAGACAAGGAAAAAAATTATATTACCTACCCTCACAAGTTCTCATTTTAATGATTTCAACTGGCTTACTTATTATTAAAAAGCCCATACCTTTTTTTGTTTAGGTAAAGTTTATCTTTATTGTTTCCAAAAATCCCATAAAAATCTATTAACAGAAGTGTATTTTTTATAAGAATTCTAATATAATAAAATAATAAATATACTCCATGAAAATCTTAAATGAAAAAGAGTACTTTTATTTGAAATAAAAATTATTATAAATTTAAAAAATAAAAAGAATCATAAGAAAAAACATAAAAAAGAAAAAGATGGGAACGAAGACATAGTCCAAATTTGAACAAGTCCAAAACGGGAAGAAACCGGAGTCTACAAAAGTGAAAGAAATCCCCAAGATATGCTTTACTACTTTTTTAATCTAAAAAGAGAATTTGAATTTTACGTGCAAAAAACCCACGATACTTAGAGTGCTGAGAAAAAACAAATTCGATCAGAAACTAGCAATATGCTTAAAAAAAGAAAACCCATTAGTTAATAAATTCCTGGATAACAAATTTTCGATCCCGGCCAGCTCTTTTCCATATACAAAACCTTATATTATTAAATTTATATTCCGCTAACAAAAGTCAACACACTCCACGAAAGACTTAAATATTTTTATTGATCAAAGAATGAAATCCCAAAATCTTTCTCTTATTCTGATTTTTATTAATTTCACCAATCATTATTATTCTATAATATAAACTAAATTAATCCGTTTTAGGAAAAATTTACTATTACTTTTGGCTGAGCATATGTTTATTTACATGCTTAGCAGACCTTCTTTATTCATCACAAGTATAACTACAATTTTCATATTATATTTAAAAGCCAACTAACTCAAAAACATTTAAATGAGTTCTGTGCAGCACAAAATTGGTTCAGCTCGGAGAGCTCCCAAAACTTTGAATTATCGAATACAACTTACCCTCTAGGGTATTCTATTTTTTGTAATCTCTATTTATTATTTTTAAAACTCCCTGCAAGCTTTTATGTTCCTATATAAATCCCTGCAAGTCCATCTATCCAACAGAGATAAATTAGTATACTCGAGGTGTACTAAAATTTTCCAATAACAATCAACAAAGGAAAATTACTATATTTACTAGACTATCCACTCTACTATAATATATTGGCCTACTTAGCCGACATTCATTATTCAAAGAAGATTTAATTTATATTAAATTTTTAATAAACTTTAAAAGCCATAAATTTTAAATTCATTTTTATTAAAAAGTTTTCTAATTTGGCAGGTAACTTGTATTTACGCAATTAATTATATTTTTTGGTGTTTTAGGGTTTTATTTATAATTTTAATTACATTAGAAACGTACTAAAAACTTATACTTAAGTCTCGCTATGTATCCTAAAAAACCATAAATATACACAATGAAGTTATTTACTTTTGAGCCAAATTACTACAAAACTATTTAAATTTAAAAGAATTTTAATTTGACATCCTATGTACAATAAATAATTGCTTCTATTTCTTCCGCTTGTCCTTTCAGAAAAATTTAATAATAAATGTAGTACTGATAAGCCAGAGGACTATCCAGATCACTGTAGGGCAACTTTTAACCACACCACAAGATCCACCACATCTCGCAATTGTTGCAGTCTTCATAGTTTCGCCAATCAATTTTTTATTCCATTCATTATCGACGTTAAAATAACCGGAAGTAGTGAACTTTTAACTTAATATAATATAAGTAAATACCGACCTTCTCTTTTTATAATATAATAAATAATAATACCGGTTCATCTAAAATGATTTTATAAATGAAATGTATTTTTATTTTTACGAAGACACCCATCACCAATTCTAGGACTTTTCTTTAACAAATTATAAATATAAATTTTTTAATTCTTACGTAATAATTTAGGCTAAGGAGTCTTTTACTAAAAACAACGAAATGCCTAGTTAATTAACAATTAAGAAACAAATTTAAAGTGTTTAATCATTAAAAGAACAATATCCTATCTATATTTAATTTATTAAAAAAAAATGATCCAATTTAAACCCTTAAGACTTCTAACTTCATTCATTATATTTATTATTAAAAAATAGAAAGGGTCAAAATAAAATGTTCTGACCAAAAATATATTATTCAAATAAATAATTTATTGTATTGAACATACAAAAACTTTTGTCAAAGCTTACAGAAAAACCCCGTCAAAAAGAACAGCTAAGAGTTAGGTTATTTAAATTTAGATAAAAAAATACAAGAAAAAAAGAAATGATAAAGAGAGAAAACAAGAGATCGAGACAAAGAAAAAAGACAAGAAGAAAGCCTCCTAAATACTAAAGGATAGTTTATAAAATCTTTTGTCACTGACCAATTCTCATTAAAAAGCAAGTAAAAGTTATTAAATATTATATAAAATCGCTCAAAATTCTTTATTCTTTAATATAAATAATTTAAAAATATTTAAAATTTTCTTGAATTTTTTGTTGAATAATTTCCAAATAATTAATAATTAGAACTATTACAAAAGAATTTTATTTGATTTAGTTTTCTTTTGGAGTAGATTTTGTACCGTTTTGCAAAGTTTCGTGACCTTCTCTCTTTATAGTGCTACTTATGCTCTAATATTTTATATTCTTCTCTAGTGTTTTATTTTGAGTAAAAACCAACTTATTTATAAAAAGACTTCTTATATTTCCAAATTTATATGTATATATTAATTTATTATACTAAATAATAATCTAAATTTAATAAATATCTAATAAAATATAATACAAGTACAACACTTTTATAATACATAATATAATTTAATGAACCATCCAAGGAGGGATAAAACAACAGATAACGAAAAAGAAGGCCTGGAGTGACAAACCAGTTGAACAATATTTATCAAAAAACAGAAGCTAATTACATTATATTTGTCAAATTAGTAATGCGCAATCAGATCTAAAAACATCTATAAAAGAAAAATTTCGGATAATCAATACAGAAAAGAATTAAAAAATCGTAATACGCATTACTCTTAGCTTAGGAAAACCCCTTTATTCATAGAAGAAATGAAAAGTTAAACTAAACGGAAACAAATCTGGAAAATGTCTTTAATTAGAGAAAATAAAATTAGAGTTTACAGGGAACCTCGGTTTTAAAAGTATTTTAAAAAACAAGAAATTAAAAAAAAACCTCTCTATGAATAAGAGAAGAAAAAAAACACCTTGGTAATTTTACTTTTTAACCTATTTATTTATTTATTTTTTATAAACAAGCTCTAAATAAATATTAATATTAGTAATAATATGGAAAATCACCAAACAAAAGTATAGTGTTAATTTTCGAACTAGAAATTCAAACGTATTATTAAGTAAAGAAAGACCTGAACCTTTATGTATGCAAATAAGTTCTTTAGGCCCTTAATTAAACAAGAAATTCTGCTTCAATATTGGAATTAATTTTGTTGATTCTAAAAAAAACAAAAGATTTAATTGTTTCTAGAATTTCTTATTCTTTTATTGCCATTTATTTGTTTACATTTAGTTTTTATAATTATTATTATTATTTTTGCTATTGTCCTTTTTTTAGAAAACAAAGCTATTTCTTAGTTTAACGGCAATGTTCTTAAAATTGTTGTCCCATTTACAATCTTGCTGCAAATTGCTGTAATGGCTTGAAATATATTTTTCAGGCTAAAATGGAAAACAAGAGATGTCAAATACTCCAATGAAAACCCATATTATTAATTACTAGTGCATTTTTTAGACAAAATTTATTGTATAAAATATAAGGTATATAAATGCTCGAAATAGATTTATTAATATAAATGACTATAATTTAGTGGCCTCTTCAACTCAATTAAACAAAGAATTTGAGAAATAGAAAGAGAATTTGGAATAAAAAATTTAATAATAAAGAAATGCCGCCCTATTAATTAATATATAAATTAATAAGTATTAAGTTTCCATTGCATTGGAAGAATAAGAATTAATGTTAAATTCTAATTAACAACTAGAAAAATCTTCTAAAGCGAAAAAAATAGATATGTTTCATAATACCATTAAAATAATGGACACTCTTTGAGTTTTAAAAGAATCAGAAAGTTGTAACTCCAAAAATAATGCATTAAAAAATAGAATATAATAGAATCCTGTAAACTGAATGTTATATGCATATGAATTTGTCTAAACTCAAGTACTGCACATAGAGCCCCTTTGTAATTTACGAAAAACTTGTAAAGAGAATCCTATCTCCCTCTCTTTTCTTTTTTATTAAATTCCAGTTTCAGAACCTGCGCCAAGTGAGGAAAGTAACTATTTATCTATAAGTTAAAGATTTTCCATGCAACACAAGTTTTTCAAAAAGGTCTTAATTGTTTGTAAATAGTGGGTTTTCCAAAAACAAGGATCTATTAGACTTATAAATAAATCTTAGCTGAAGGGCCCCGTCAATTAACTAGAATCATCTTTAATTATGTAATGAAATCGTTTTTCTTTCTCGATTCAAAAGAGGAAAACCATGTGATTCATTCATACCTTGCTTCTTAAAAATAATTAAAGGAAGCTGATATCATAACTTAATTAATTAATCACTATATTCGAACAACTCTTATAAATGAGAGTAGTTTAGTAATTTGAGTTCTGTATGCATAAAATTTAAAAATAATTACAACAAGCATAAGAAACTATTTATTTCTTTATTATATAATAAATTTTATAAATTAAATATATATAATTAAAATAATACAAAAAATGAAATGATTTTTCCTTCAAAAAATTATAAAAAGGACAAACCAGAAAGAAACACAAGAAACACAATTAAATCACATCTTCAAAACACATACACAGATATCCTCCTACTATAATTTATACAAAATAATAATAATAATAATAATAAATGTAAAAGTAACATTATACAGAAACAAAACGTTAGTTGTTTTTAAGTCTTTTGCCAACAATAAATAATTTTGAATTATATTCAAAAGATAAAAGACAGAAATTAGAAAGGAGTGGCATTGATATCTAGATGAAATAGAAATATCACTTCCCCATTTAAGCTAATTATAAGAGTGGAATCAGAAATAAAAAGATTCATAGATAAAAAGAAATAAGAAAAGAGCAGAAAAACAGTTTTAAATTAACTATCATATAAACTATATATTTAAAAATTTTTAACTATAATTTATTTCTGGATGCAAAAGCTCCGAATGTGCTAAAAATAATTTATACTATAAAAAAGAAATAAAGATTAGTAATGCAAAAGAAAATCACGTAAAAAAAGAAAACTACGATACGCAACAAATAGGTTAAAAGCTTTCCATTTATATCTTCTATTAATATATATAAATCCTTGAAAAGGAATCTACCAGGCAACAGCGAGAATTAAAAAAAAAAAACGTTACATTCCAAAAAACTATATATATAGAAGAATAAATATAAACAATCTATATATATTGTTTTTCCATAAAAGTATACTTGCGTATTTGACGTGAAAGCTTGACCAATACGTAGCAATTCTTCCATATAACTTATTAAAAGCTAGACCACTTAGTAAAAATAGTCTATATAAACCTTGAATGCATTGACACCTTTGTTATAGGTAAAAATCTTTACAAAAACTTCTTAGGATTCTAGTACGACGCTTCATCCTTTCTTAACTTCATTCATAGTTCTTCTAAATCAAAAGGGTTCTTGAATGAAAATTCCCGAGCTTTTCGGTTCTTTGTAAAATTTGAATTTAGCTTGACTTAGCTACTCACGTCTTGTATTCACAATAAGTGAATATTTCCATATTTATTTAAATTTATTCCAAAATAGGATATTTTTTGTAAATATTTTTCTTTTTATTCCACAGAGCTTACAATTGAATTTCTAACTTGAAGTTCTTTTTTATTGTCGAATTTTTTTTGTTTTGACTTCGCGCGTATTATAGAAAGGTTTTTGATCGATAAAACAAGAAAAATTTGGATTCCTAACACAACCCACTGTCTCGAGAACAAAATTTTATGCCAACCTAATTTATTTGTTGTAATATATTATAAATATAAAATGAAGAGTCTACTGACTCAAATGAATGAATTTTATATAAATTATTCTATTAATAACAGAATATTTTATTAATAGTAAATAAATTTCAATTAAGAATAAGAAAAATTAGAATAAAAATTTAATAGATAAAAAAAGCTCCGCGGTCTCTTTATCACTATCCAAATCCTAATTTGCTATAGCTACTACTAGGGCATTGAAATTTCCTCACAAACGTAAAGATAAGAAATAATCGAGGTGACATAAGGATTTCAAAACAAGCGAATTGACTTCCTATACTAGAGAGTAATGGATTGAAATGAGGAATACAATGTTGGTGAGGAGTTGTAACATTACTGTTTACCGACGTCTTATTGTGAGAACAAGATAAAGTAAAATTAAATCAAGCCTATGCGCTTTTAGGCAACCTACACATGCATTCTAAAAATGTTTTGTAGACTTTTCGGCACAAGATGTTTAACAGATTCTATTAATTTTGAAATTTTTCGTTAGTTAGTAGAATTTTTAGTGCAAGAGGGTCTATGATTATTTAATAAGAGAATTGAACTATTTACTCAGAGTCCTTTGGAGCAGGATCCGTGCATACATATACATAAGGGCCGATTAAACTATCTAACTTCCGAAACGACATTTCGTGATTATGTACAAAAGGGTAAGCCATCCATACATTGATAAAATACAATTGTTTAAGTATTATAGTATGTAGTTTGACCATAATTATTTAGCAAACATTTCTATTCGGATAAATTTAATGCATCTTAATTTATAATTCTTTAACATTATAATATAATAAAAACAGAATTGACAAGATAAACTCCCTGCTAATGAAAAAGCTTACGACTAATAAGAATCGTGTTCCTTCATCTATTAAGAATAATGAAATAAAAAAATTTTTACAAGCAGCACTTTCCCTCGCCAAAGATATAGAGGAAGTTCCCCTATTGGAAAACCCATAATTCTCACCTATAAAAGTATATAATAATCTTACACCTTATAGCAAGGAAACATCATAAATTAAATTTTTACTTTATGTTTGTTGGTTTTATTTCTTTGTAATATATATTTTAAAGGGAGAGAATCTATTGAATCTATAAAGTAATATTAAAAAATCCAATGCAATTATATATATAGTAATACTATGATTGTTTAATACATCCATATTTATATGTTTATTTAAAGAATGTATGGTCAAGATTATCCGGTTTTTTAAATAAAGTTTTTTACCCAAAGTGGGGATCTCTAAAAAAAATGAAATAGTTTTTTTTGTTGTTTAATTTAAAATAATTAGAAATAAGATTAAATTAGGGTTTACTTGACTTGATGCAAATGCTTTCCTTCATCGAGTTTTTCATGACCTTATTACTCATAACATAAGTGGAGTCTCAAATTAAAGTGTCAAACCTCATTTATTTAACACTATCTTATATAGAAATTAAAATCCTTCGGATATTTAATTAAAGCCAGGGGTGCACAGAAAATCTCCTCTAAAAATAGACTATTTTTTTTACTTCGACTCTCGATATTCAAGAGGCCTTCATTTAATACGACTTATATTTATAGATAGTCTATGCATTTTTACAGATTTTTTTTATTTATATTTTTAATAAATGAGCATAGTCCATAAAGGAAAATTCTTCTTTTTTATTTTCCTAGTATCATTTTATGTGAATTCTTTTCTGACTCCATTGAAAAAAATTTGCTTTTCTCACAAACACACCGCCCCTAAAATCTTTTGTTTTTGTGAAATCTTTAGATTAGAAAATTCAATTGCATGTTAATCTCCTTTAAGCTCTCCTTTACTTCTTTACTACATATAAGTAGACTTTACTCTATTAACTTTTTCTGTTATCGTTCTAATATGGGTTCTTTCTGCGTAGTCTGCCTAGCATTCCTTTTTGGATCATTCTTGAAGAATATATATATAGGGATTTCAAATACTTCTTGATAAGCAAGCGTCCCAGAACAATCCGCATTTTAGCAAAAAGAAAAGAGATAGAAAGAAATCTCAGACTTTTAAAAATTAAAATTTTACTAAAAAGACAGGAGTTGGAAAAAATACGTAGGCAGCGAAAAAGAAAAAGTAGAAAAACTAAACAGAAAAAAGAAATTCTGGGAATCTAGAAAATTTAAATATGTAATAAATCTAAAACAATAATTCTCCCCTTTCAAACCCAATTACTTTTTAAGAAATCATTGTAGTACGAAAAACCTTCCCTGAAAGGTATGCATTCTCAAGCAAAAGAAGGTAGTAACTTAACTAGCTAAGCTAGTAGGGGTTAATGCTAATAAATAAAGGTTATTTGAAATAGCAAAGTGTTTAAGATTTTTCTTGATATTAAAATATATTAAAACCATTTATGCACAATACTGGTAGAATGATTACTAATAAGTAAATAATAATAATAACAAATCCAAGCTTTACTTGTTTTATTTTATACCAGTTTTGTATATATTTTCGAACTAAATATTCAAGCAAAAGAAGATATTTTGGACATTTTTTCCAATGCACGGTTTTCTGTAATCAAAATCAAAGAGATAGAGAAGCAAGAGTTTCCTTCTCCACAGGAGTTATGTTAAAAAAGTAAAATGCATTTTTCATTATTATAATACAATAATTATAGTAAACTTTTTTGCATTCTAGAAGAAAAAGTAAATTGTCTATGACACAGGTTGTTTTATAAATAACTACTAAATAAAGATTCCCTAATTTTAATTTAAGAAATACTAATCTATAAGTTAATTACATTAATAAGGATTCTGAGTTGTCAAATTTGTAGAAGCTCAGTAGATTTATTTTTTGCTATCTTTCTTGTTCTTTTTTTCTTGATTCTTTTTCATCCTCTTATTTTTTAATCTTTGTTTTATTCTTTTTTTCCTTTCACAAATTTTTGTTGTCGTCTATTTGTTTTTTATTAAAAAAGTAAGAAAACAGAAATTTACTGAGTCATAGAATTGGGTTTATTGCATTTTCAATTTGAACTTTGCCTATACGGTATATAATAATAGAAAAACCGCTTCAATGCTTTTAGATTTTTGCTCAAAAGACTATAAATATCGTGATTCTTTTCTATTTCTTAGCAGCAGAAAGTGAGGCTTTCATTCAACCCAGACTTAGTGTGACTCAATCAATAATAAATAGTTTCCCAATTTTCCCTTCCATTTCTGCCAGCGAGAAGATTAAAAATTGACTTAGTTGTAGGGAGCTAGATTATTTCCAAGAGCTTCTTTGCAAGTTATAAAGAAAAGCGATTAACAACAAAATCAAAAAAGTAATAAGACAAAAAGAAAAAGGGAAATCTAGAACAAAGCATACTTAGTTAACTTAATAAATATAAAGAACATCTAATTCGATCCGCTGCCAGTGATTAATCATACTGGGGATCTTACTTTTAAAAGTACAAAAGGTTTTCTATCTAGTAAAAAAACTACAAACAAGGAAAAACAAGACCAAAAGAACAAATACCAAATATACAATTGAATAAATAATTTACAAACAAAATAAAACATGGGAGGGAAAAAAGCAAAGTGAAAGCAATAACTAACAACCACCCTAAGAATGTTATTACTATTAATTAAAAAAAATAAAACAACTTCCTTAAAATGAATAGAGAATAAGAAAATGTTAGATGAATAAGTGAGGGTAAAATTGCAAGTTGAAACGAAAAGACAATAAATCGCAATCCTTACTTTAATTAAAATAAAGAAATGCTGCGGAAAGTTACTAGTAAAACGAAAAGTAGTCATTTCAAAAAATAAAAAAATAAGGAACTAAAATAAAGACAACAAGAAAAAGAAAAAACAAGAAGTCAGAAAAAAGAATAAAAATAAAAAATGTAATAACTCAAAATTCAAGAAATAAAAATATACCCGATAAAATCTTTCTGTAAAAAAAAAAGTGTGGAGCAAACATCATCTGCAATTTATAGAATACGTATTCAAAATAGAATTAAAAATAAACGAAAAAAGACATAAAATTATTCCACCAAAAACAAAGACCTCCAATTAAAGATAGCAAAATTGCCAAAGTAAACTCAAAGGTTCCACTGCTACCAAAGACACTTATTAAAAAAAAGCAAGAAAGAGAGATGAATTAATAAAAATTCATAAAAAACAAGAACTTAAAAAAGAGAGAAAAAGAGATATTAAGAAGAAAAAAGAGATGTTTAGATTTAATTTACTTAAGTAGATATATAGATAATAACAAAGGAAACAAAAGATCTTATCTTATATAGCATTAGTTTATAAACGGATTGTCTTGTAATAAATCGTACATATGTAGTAGTAGTAGTGTAAGAGTTTTATGATATACATATGTTAATTGTTTATATAAATATATATTGACAATAATTGAAATATGTTATATAGGCATTATAATAATATTATAAGAACAAAAAATACAACAAAAAAAATAAAAATTATCTAAAAAATAAAAACAATCATAAATGTGACCTAGAATATAGAACTCGGAAATACTTAGAATTAAGTATACTTTGAAAAGATGACGCTGCACAAGGAGCCCTCTTAAAAATAAATTATTTTTTCTTTTGATAATTTTGAGAAAGTACCAATTTTAGTTAAGTAACATTATTATTCTAACTATAAGTCTTTGAATTATTATTATAGATCAGAGCATGAACAAGAAAAAAAGTCAAGAAAAACAACAAAAAAAGAATAAGAAGAAAAAGAAAGAAGGCAGAAATAAAAAAACCTAATTTACACGATTCATCCTCCCTTTTTTTGAAAACATAAATTAAAAAAAAAAGGTTAAAATCCAACATACCAAAGAAGTTTACCAATACTGTAAAGAACTCTACTTCCAACTGACATTCTACACCTACTTTCTTTTCTGAAAACTATATTTTACAAGTGCAGTTAGTCTAAGTTGATTTTTATTCACCAATTAATTTTGTACTTGTCTTTTGTGTATCAAATAAAAAGTCGCAAGGGATAATGGAATAGCAGAAAATAGGTTCTAAGTTTATACTGTAATTGAGCGTGAGGTTTTGATTTCTTTCATGTACTTATTAGTTGTTGCAATTTCTTGGTATTTCGTAAAATTTACTGTCCTTTTATTATGGTAATATAATAATACGATAATTTTACATTAAGTAAATATAAGTGCCGCTCGAAGATCCAGGAGCTTTTGTTTATAAATGAGTTAACCAACTCCTGTACTCCCCTTGAAAGGGTCCTCCCTGTTAAGATATTTAAAACTATAATCAAAAAAAGTTTGCATAATAATAACATAGTGAAAATTTTCTTGGTTACTGATGTTAAGTGCTAGTTCAATGGCTCTAAGTTTTGCAAAGTTCGCGTCCCTCTAAGCATTTGACATTCTACTGAAATCACTATAAGAATTCCGAATAAATAAAGCGAGCACAAGCTCTGTTATACTACTAATTCACTGCTGCATTTGCATTTAACACGCAAATCCTGGAAGGGGGTGGTTTACTTTTGCTTATTTTTAATAGATTTACTAATATTGTTGAAAAGAGTATTAATATAACTATAATGTTTTCTTTTCTGAATATAAAGTCTTTTCTTGTAATCCAAAAACTAATATAGAGTGGTTTGTTTAGCAGAGTTACCTTTAAAGGTGAAAACTGAGACTAGAAATGGCCTGGTCAAGGGCGATGCTGTCAAAAACATAATTTCTAAACGGATCAAATTTAAGACAAAATAAGAAAATACGAGGAATAGATTCAGTGTTATTCTTACAGGAACTAGTGGAGTCAATGCAATGTTTTTTTTAAATTCTCAGCAGTAGGAAGTTTATTTAATATAGCCAAAGGAAGAATTTCACTCTAGGTTGAGTTTCAAAGTTCCCGAGTTTCCTCGGGGGGCCTATCAATATTAGTTTTAAGATTTAGGGAGCTATAAACACTCTTGGGTGTGAAGTCGCTTGTTTTACTCCATATCAAAGACATAGAATCTTTTGATAGAAGTATCGGGGAAGATCCCGGTTTCAATACTCTGAAAAATATCAGCAAGGATAAAGTTACCGTTAGCAAGAACATCACAGATTTTTAATTCTTTGTTACTGTTATAAAATGTTATAAAATTCTGATTAAAATTTTTGTTTGGTATTTTTGATACAAAGATCTTTATAGAAATGAAAAGATTTCCTATTATTTATATGACAAAAAGTAGAATCATCCCTCAGGTATTTTTTAAAGCAGGACTTTCCATAACCAATTGTGGCTCTGTTTAGATTAAGCTTAGTATAGGAAAAGTGTTTGTTCTTAATGACATAAAATAAAGAAAGTCATCTAGTTTTAGTAAATCTGCCAAGCAGTTTAAGTCAGTAAACTTTATTAAAATTGTTGAAGTCTCCAATACCTGGGCCCTTCTTTTTAGGAAGACAAACATTTCTTTAGTTAACCTTATATTTATAATTATTATCCATGTTCCCACTCCAGGCAAAGTGTTTTTGAAGTTTATCAATTTGAATAATACTAGTAGCAGTAATTTTAGCCACAGACATAAAATAAGAAAAGAAAGTATTACAAGCAGTTTGGATAAGAACAGTTCTACAACCACAAGATAAGTACTTGTTATACCAGATCCATATAGTACTAAAAATTCTATCAATAATATGATTGAAGAAATCCATTTTTTCCTAGCAAACAGGAGGGGCACTCCTACGTATTTATCCATTCTCTTATTAATAAGTTATGTATGATTTGTTGCTTTCTATGTCTAGAAATGTTTGGAGAAAACAACACTCTAATTTAACTCAATAAATTTTCTGGCCGGAAACTCGCGCATAAATGTCAAAACTTTGTTTGATACATTTCACAGATTTTTTAATTAGCTTTACAGAACATTTTAGGTCCTAAAGGGCTGGAATTTGTTCTGATCCTGTTTAAGAATGTAGTGAACAAAAAGTTCTTGACAGAGGATAAAAATATAAGGAGAAATAGAGACTCCTCCCCCTCTTCCCGAGAGGGTTTCTGGGATTTAGGCAGGCTTTTTTTTATTCGCAATAACCTGAAAGTTGGCAGTCTTTATAAGGATGTTAATAAGAGGGTTATCACTGAAATTAAATTTTTTCAGGTGAGCTAAGTAAAATCCCATTCTAACCTATCCTAAGCTTTTTCCCATACCAAGCTTAAAGGCTAGGTATTGTTTAGACTCTTTTTTTCTATTTATAGTATGGACAAGTTTATAAGCAATAAAAATGTTGTTACTGATAGGGACTAAGGCGTTTTGCTAAGGAGGTGCGCGGTCAAGGAGGATAGGTCTAAGTCTGTTAATTAAGTTTTGGTAATGATTTTATAAGAGACATTGCACAGAGAGAAGGGCCTAAAATGACCAAAGATTATGGTTGTTGGGACCAGGACAATGTAAATAAGGTTTATATTATCTGACAAGAAACCAGAAGAATATAAATTTTTAACTAAGTCATAAACTTCTTTGCAAGTACCTTTGGGAACCCTAGTAGAAGCAAGCCAGCAGGCTTCGGAGCTTTGGTGGGGCCAAGACTTTGTACAGCTTCCCAAACTTCTTTCTCAGAAACGGGCGGAGAAAGGTTCGTATTTTGGGGATCACTGGCTTGAGGTAGAAAAAGGTCAGGAAAGTTCAAGAAAGGGTTCCCTATTGATGCCAAAGATAATTATTTAGTTTATAAAGAAATCGGTTAAAATATCAGTAACCTGCCCGGCTCTTATCCGTGATCCTAGTAAAATAAATAAGATGGATATAGTTTTGCCAGAGGCATAAGCATAAAAAACTTACTATTGATATCTAAGTCAGTTTTGTTTATTTCTTGGAGCCCCATAAATGCTCTTTTAAAGATACAGATTGTATTAAGTGGTTTCTCAGATTATTGTCAATTTATCAAGATATAGTAGGGGAAATGTGAATTGGATGTTTCCCTAGTTATTATTAAAGACGTCTTTAATTTAAGAAGCCTTGTTTTGGATTCCGCGGAGAACATGTCAAGAAGCTGATGGAAGTTTTTGTGATGTTATCAGACTTCTTCCAAAGGTTATTAAATTAGCATGAAAATCCTTATTCTCTAGCCAACAAGATTCAGTAGTATTTTTAGTTCTCTAATCATTTTTTTTAATATTTATAAGAAGAAAGGTGTGCTCGGAGTTGTATGCCGACTCATTTCTTATAACAATATTAGGTAAAAAGTCTAACCATTTGCTTTTGGAACAAGCTCTAGCAAGTGTTTCACATAGAAACGGAAGTGCAAATTGCCTATTAGACTAAGTGAACTAAGGACGACAGAATCCTAAATCAATAAAATAAGTAATTTGTAAACTTGTTCCAATCAGGCCTATTGCCCTAAGCTTTTCATAAGAATGTAAAAAACAGTTAAAATTTCTACACACAGGCTAAGTTAAATGCACAGTTTTAGACAAGTTAATGAGATTTTTATTTCATACCGGATCCTGCGCAACAAGGTTTACAGGAGTATGGAACGGCTCAAGTTCGGTATATTTAGCTTTGCATGTATAATCCGTTCTGAGGTCTATAAATCCCCCCAATTACCCTTCTCGCCATTCTAGAGCAGCCGGAAACCTTCGATTTGGAGTGATTGCGCCGGGAACACTTGATAGCTATTATAATTTAGTTGATTGATAATGCCCATTGAGGTGTCCGTATTGTCCATCTTCAGTACCAAAGTAGGTTTACGTTCATTAAGCATATTTTTCAACTCTCTTAGGAATTTTAGTTTATTAATCTTTATAATATTCAAAACCTGCATCGAATAAGAGTCAATTGGGAGATTTTGCTATCAGGTTTTAGTTTCGCGGCCTTTCGCCCGGCATTTCTGGTTATCGTTGGCATGTTCCTGCGTGTTATTCGGGATATCCGCAGACAGTGAGATACCTGTGCTCCAAGGAAGTTATGAGTCTTGAAAATTTTGTACAGATATAGAAATTGAGCTCGCTGTTCTAAACATCTGAAAGATAGGAGGTTTTCCGTAGTAGGTGTGATTGTTGAATTCGTTTGTCTCATATTTGTTGTGAATTTACTCTGGAGAGTGGAGTATGGTGCTCATTATTTTTGATTGAAGATTCCGGTAGGAGGGAAACCTTTTCTTGGAGTTTACGTAGGACAGGTGGAGCCAAAGAGGGGGGCCACATTAGAAATAAATGCGAAGCTTGCGGAGTCCCCGCCCATGGAAGCCGGTAAGGAGGACTCTCTGGCTGGTGAGACAACGAAGTTGGTTTTGGATTGGCCGGGCCGGTTCCGCTGGAAATGAGGCATTGGGTATGAGCTGAGTCTTTTGGGGTTTGGACGATATGAGACTTGACAGTTAAAGAAAATCGGCGTAAACGATTAGGGAGTGTTGGGCCTGATTTATACGGGTAATTGAGGTTTCCTTGTCGAAGACGGGGTAGAGAAAGTGGTAGAGAACATTTTGAAAAGGACTCGGCAACAGTCAATTTTCGTTCCCTGTATTTGGAAACACCGCCTATTTGGTTGAAGAAAATTTACTTTATTTGATTTGTTACCTGGAAAGATGTCTGAATTGCCACCAGTAATGATGTTTGCGCGCCAGATTGCTGGATGTTACCGGAACTTTTTTCTTGGTGCCCACCGTTTTGGGCAAAATTCTACCTCATCTTGGGATTTTTCCATAGATTGCACTTGCGCATTTCCGGGTCCAATGTCATTTGTCTGGGACTTCTAACTCCCTGCAGACTCTTGGTAGGTTTCCACGGATGAGAAATCCCGCGAACATTCCTCCTGCATCTTGTTGGCGACCTCTTGTACAGAAAAAAAACTTGAGATGGGGTTTCCTGCGCCAGACTTCGTTTGAAGAAGCCTAAGAGTTACAGGATAATGGGAGTTTTTGTAGGACAAGAGTCTACTTTTTGGTTCATTGGAACCTCGTGATTTGGATGATTTGGAGAGAGCGCTTGGGTTTCCTGAGTTTGGGAATTAGGAAGGATTAAAGCCTGGAGTTGCCTTGGCTTGGTTTTTACGCAAAGCTATCGTATCCTTAAGAATTCTTATTATTGGAGTTCTGCGTTCTGGGTAGATTGTCTCTTTATGTTAATGGGAAGTTCCGTTTTCAACGTCCATTTTTTCTATCTGCAGCGGCATGAAGTAAATTTGGTTTAGTGGAGATGGGAAGCGGCTGCTTCCCGTATTCATTTCCATGTCTGAGTTCTGGAGTCTTAGAGTGTTTTTGTTTGCCATGGCTGTTGCTATTTAATTGAGATAAACAAGTATTCAAAGATAGAACAACCTTGAATAGATCAAAAGCTGTAGCTGGCAGGAAAATGTTAGTAGTAGTTATTTTTGTATTGAAACTTTTTGCTAGAAAAAGCTCTTTATATTCATTGTTATTTTCCAAAATACACAAATAGTTGTGTGTAGTTAATTCTATTGGGTCATATTGGGTTTTTGGGATGCAAAAAGAGCAGGTTTTGTCCAATTATGCTTTTTGCTTATGTTGATATCTAACGGTAGCACGGCATTGTTTTTCACATGCGGAACATCCTTGAGAACGGAAATTTGGTATGGCTGGCGTGTTGTGTATGGTATCAGAATTGGGGCTTGTGCTGGATTTGTTTAGTGTTGGGGGTGCTGCAGAGAAAGGGTTGGTGGTGGAAGAGGCCAAATTCTCTAGGTTTGATGTTAGGGAAAAATTTTTCCTTTCCCATTATTCTTTTGCTTGTTGGGATTTTCGAGAGTTTTCACATTTCAGTTTGGATCTTGCTTTTTAGGGCAAGGTTTTCGAGATTCGACGCTTGTTGTACGTTTAATAAAATTAAAATAATTTATTTTAATTCTGGAACTATATTCCATTTATAATTACTATCAAGCACGATTAATGTATAACACATTATGCTCATCTTATTAAAAATTTTTGTATTTTATATTCTCATAACAATGATAATTAGATTATGCACAAGAAATAAAAAGTAAAGAAAAACCTTAAATTTAGAATTTATAGGAAAAAGTTGATTTATAGTATAAATGTATTAAATTAAGAAGCATCTCTTTCTACGATATAAATTGTTCTTAAAAACGTCTATTGTCTTGTATTTATCGAAATTCTTTATATTATAATAAGGATGTTTTTTATTTTTTACGAAATTATATTATTTAAATTTTTTAATCTCCTTCGAAATTACGCTACTGGACAGAGACAGAATTCTTCAGATAAATATAACGGTGAACAACTTCGACCACAATGCATTTTCTGCGAATCAAATACTACTATAAAGAAAGCTCCTTGTCCCGTTTAATTCTAAAGCCTGCCCCTGAAAAGAAGCATAGCGCTTACCACCCTTTTTGCTTTACCGGTGCTTCCAAAAAAATAAGACAAAGAATTATTCGAATTTAGTAGAAATTCTTGCATAAGAGTCTTGCACTAGCTGAATAGAATCTTATAATCATACCAACAACTGCTTCGTACTAACCACAGCAAAGCAGGTCTTTCTTACTTAGAAACTTAATATGTCCTGAATCTTTTAGATCACTAAGACCTTGTTGAAGAACAAGAGGGCCCATACTTCTCACCCGGAGAGAAGACCGAAGAGGACCCATGTCTATACCTTTGCGAAAACCAAAAGACACTCTTCCTACCCTGTTCCATTTACTACTCGAAGACCGAGAGCCTATAATTCGACACCTATCTCGTGCCCTATTCTATAGAAACTTCTACCCCGGCTAACTATGACACCGCTATTTTCGCTATTAGATACACGCCAGGCCCTCCTCATAGACCTTTAAAACCTATGCGACAACCCCTGCCATTTCGACAACAACTGCCCTAGAAGTCTACCCTTCCAATCTAGAGGTCGGCTTCCTTACTACAAAGCATATGATTTGACCCGACAATGCCCATATTTATATTACAATACTTGAGAGAAAACTGGCTAGGAGGCAGAAAACAACTGGGGCGAGTAGCTCCGGGGGAAGCTTCAAATACAAAGATGTGATAACCCGAATATACTGATTAGGGAAATCCGGCGGAACTCGGTCTTGGGCAACCCATAGAAGCACTATTGGCATTAACCTGACAGTACACATGCTACAAGGATTAAAAAAATATGACAAGTTCACAGATGATGTCGACTACATAAAAATAAAAATAATATAAGGAAACGCATATGAAAAAAAGGAAAACCAAAGAAAGTCTATCTAATCAAAAGCTCCCGTACACTAGAGCAACTTGTACAACAACATCTAAATCTTTGCGGAGAAGCAAAAGCGAGTGCATCGGAAAATAAAAGGGGGAAAAGTGGATAAAGACAAGCGAAAAAAGGGGTTTTCCATAATAGAACGAAGAGCCGCTACAAGTCCCGCCGAAAACAAGGCAAAAGAGGTTCCTGTAGCTGTGCTAAAACAAACATGGAAAAACCGGGCTGCACGAAAACAGAGTTAAGATAAAAGAAAAGTCACGGAAAAAGAATTAAAAAAACAAACCAAAAAGCCTACTAACTAAAGAGAAGCAGGGCAAAAAGAAAGACAAGAAAGAGAACAAAGAAAAAGATCGAAGAGACATAATCAGAGACAAGTCCAAAAACAAGCACCAGATTAACATTATACAAAAGAGATCAGAGGAAAAGCAAAAAGAAACTCTGTGGAAATCGAAAACAAAGTAAAGAAAAAGAAAAGAGATCAGAAGAGCCTCAACTACAACACAATGGAAAACACAAGAACCCCCACAGCAGGCAGGAAGAGCAGGAAAAATAAAAGATGCGGCGAAAGAAAACAAAAGCAAGAGAGCTTATCGATAAATATGAAAGAAAAGACGCCACGCGCGCAGAAAACAAAAGACGACCGACAGAAAGAGAGAGTCCCCCAGCAGTCATCCACACCATAGAAAGAAAAAAATCAGACGATAAAAGCACAAAACAGAGAAAGATAGAGTCAGAAGAAAGAAGAGCAAAGCGGAAAAGTCAGAGTCAAAAAAAGAGATGAAAATAAATTCCCCGGTTGATAAGGTAAGGACAAAAAACTATATGCACGACAAAGAGACCCCACTAAAGCAACACGATTAACAAAAACCAAGGAAAAACTAGATACCACCAAAATGAATACACTGTGGAAACTGGAAAAAAAGATCCAAAAGGGGCCCTACAACTAGACCAAGCAAAGAAAAGCATTTACAAACACTAAAAAATAAAAACAATGATAACAATAGTCCCTGCAACACTTTGCTTACGATAACGGCTGGAAGCTCCTTTAGGATTCCAAATTCACAAAAATAACATAAAAGAAAGAATAAGAAAAAAGCAGAGAAAAAAAAGCAGAGAAAAACAAGAAAGAAGACAGAAAAAAAAGAGAGAGAGAAAAGAAGAGAAAAATGGAAAGACAAACAAAGAAATAAGAAGAACGAACAACAACAGATAAAAAAACAAAAAAAGAAAACAGAAATTAAAGTAAGATAAGTAGAAAAGAAGAGATAAAAAAGAAAGAATAAGAAAAAAATAACAAGACGAATCCGAAAAAGAACGAGAGGTCAAAAAAATAGAAAGAGAGAAAGAAAAAAAGCAGAAGATAGGCAGCGGCAAAAAGAAGGAGGAAAGCTGAGAGAAAAAGAAGAAGAAAATGGAAACAAAACGAGAGAGACAAAGAAAGAATAGGGAAAGAACAGAATAAGAATAAAGTATTCATCTAAAAAACCCGGGAAAGATTCTTTTCTAACAGACAAATAGACACGTATAAATTTATTGTACATTTTCAATGTACACGCGAAAAAGAAAAGCTTTAGACTATTTACTTAATTTTTAATAAAATGATTAAGTTATAGGTAATAATAAAGTGTGATAAAAAGAAGTGTATCAAAAAAAAGGAAACACAGAGAAATCGTGCTTCTATATGTTCATTGGCATTGCGCCGCTTTGCATATGTTGGTGAACAAAAATTAGGAGAAAGGTCGGCTCGCCCCTATTAAATTTTAAAAGAAGCAGACTTGCCAACCCAACTTTCATTGATTATTATTCTAGTTCTAGAATAACTAGGGTTTACTTCTTTATTGAAGAAAAAATCTCCTCAAAAAATCCAAAAATATTTGACATCCTCAAAAAATTACAGAATCTAGTGAAAAAGCTAAAATGTTACTGCAAAAAATACAAAAGGACGCTAAAAAGATGAATATAGACATAATCCGACATATTTCAAAGATAACTCTACGAGGTCTTTCAGATGTTTGTAAATAGGTCAACTTGAGGTCACGTAGGATAATGGTGCATAACTGGTGAAAATAGATGGACACGGAGAATCTCTAGGTGTAATAAGAGTCTTTTTTGCTTGATTTCTTTGACTTAATCTAACTTCTTTCCAAGGGTTTTTATTGAATTATAGTAGAATCTTTTGGAGAGCTTTTTATAAAAAAGGAAGTGAGGCATATATAATAGTGTAGTTAAAATGGAGGTCTCGTACGGGCATGCCGGGGTATAAAACAACACATAAGATTGGCCAAAAATCCTGAACCGGGTGGTGGGAGGAATGAGAATGAATGGGGTTTTCTTTGTAAACGCGTACAAGACACGGTCTAGAGATGTCTGAAAGGAATGGGGTTGGGGGACATCATTTATAGGTACAAAAAATGCCTTTAGAAATAAGAGCATTCGCATAGAATTTAAATAGGAAATCATTATGCGTATATAGATTTAAAAGTATAGTAGGGCTAAACTTGACTATAAAGTGTCAGTGCCCCCAAAAACTGGCTTTAGTGGAATTTATAGAAAAAAGGGTTTCTAACCCTGGAAGGAAAATCCAGAGCCTAGGTCCGGAGTAGTTTTTCTAACTAAGTCTGAAAATATGCGAGGAAATTATATTAATAAGTTTTAGAATTAAGTGTCTCAGAATGTATTCCAGGAATTTGTTTATTGGGGTAGAGATATTGGAAGCTTAATATCACGGACCCACTAACTTCCAACGTCTTTAAAGTGTACTTTGATGACTCCAATTTCGTGATGGAATGGTTTCCATAAATAGGACGAGGCACGTAGGAAAGTGGGTCATGAGTTCTTATAGCTTGTAAAGGCGGCAAGGCCTGGGTTTCCCGGGGATTCACATGCTTTTATATGTTCCCGCGGGAGTCAATAAATTTATAACTTATAGAAAATTAGGGTTATGTTATAATTAATTTATTTTTCAAACTTCGACTTTAGTTAGACTTAGATCGGAAACAATTCGCTTTTCTGTGTTTATGACGAGAAATTTAAATCCGGTTAGAAATTTATAAAAGGGGTTTAGGGGAGCAAAGTATACAAATCAATTTAAAGCTGCGAGCCTTTGTTAAACTCCTATACAAGAAGGTGAAGGCGTCTTTTGAGTTAATTTACAATGGTGGATTAGTTAGTAGTAATTATTCATATAGTATATAGATTCATTAAAGACAACATATTAAAAGGGAGTATTTAATTCTAATATAGAATTTATATATATAAATTGACGTAAGTCGTCCGTGAATCCCTTGAAGAAATCCAGTTTAGCAGCATATAACTCTTGGTGCACGACAAAATTTAACACTCCGATGTGTATAGCAAAAAGCCTAAATTCTCAACTCGTAGAATTTTTAAAAAATAATAAATTGATGAAATTTTGTCTACAAAAGGATTAACCTCGTAATTTTGATGTACAGTAGGTCGCCAGAAAAAGAATTCTATTTCGGAGAAGAGGAACTGTTAAAGAATAGATTCATTTGCAAATTATGTTAGCAAAAAGTCTAGCTCATATAATGTAAGTATCTACTCTATAAAGTAAAGAGTGAGTAGCTAGTATGAGAGTAGTCGGGAAGCTTTGTAGTGAAAGGAAATAAACACTCAAAAGATGCAATACTTTGGATAGAGGGACCTAGGTCTTTGTGAAAAGAAAAGGATTTAATTCAAACGAATACTCAAGAAAACAATATTTTATAGTTTATGTTCTACTGGGTGAGCTCAGTTATTAACTATATTAGCAATAGTAACTAACTTTTTTATTCTCTCAGGATAGTAGTAATTCATATATAATATCTTAAAATTTACCCAATTATTTATGCCTATGAAGTTTCCGTGGCAAAAAATAAATATTGAGGAACTTGTATATATAGAAAGGATTTTGGTTTCACCGAAGTTTAGCGCGTGCTAAAAGCTTACCTATATATAATGGTTTAATGAGTTTTTTATAAAATCCAGTAGGTCGACAATAGCAAATAAGTTAGACGTTTGTTGAAACACGCGGCAGTTATTTCAAAAAAAGTAAGAATTTCACTTGGACCAGACAATGATTTAAAAATTATAATATCTTAAAAATATAATATAGAGTAAACTTATTTTTTCTAGTTGAATTTGGGTTATAAAATTCAAACGAGAATTCTTTCTAAAAAAAAAAAAGAAGATTTTTGACAAAGTAAAGGTTTTGCATTTTTTAAGGAGAGGGCAGTAGTTTTGATGCTTGAGCATAGAATTCAACAGGTCTATGGCATTAGCCACAAATACGCTAATAATCTAATAAATTTCAAATTGCTGCAAGGTCACTTAGACGACCATATTCTTTTTGTACAAGCACGTAGACCAAAACCGAACAAGGACTCCCTTCACATACATTTATTTAGGAAAACTGCAAAGTAGTAACTAAAATCTTATATTACATGTTTATATCAAGTTAAGCCAAATTCTAAAAGACAGCTCCGGAAAAGAGTCCGCAAGAAAACATAAGAATAGTAGAAAAGTCATCACAACGTAGGGGAGGTAACTCTTTATTAGAAAAAGAAATTGAAGTATTAAGAGATAATTGGTTGGCGTTCAATTGGAAGAACTTTGTCATATAGACTTGCAAACAAAAATATAATTTCTATAAATAATTATATAACTTAATTTTTCATTTATTTGATGGCCCTTCTAATTCAATTCATTTCTTCTAGGTTAACCTTTTAGTTGTTGTAAAGACAAAAGCATGTGAAAATTCATGCCTAATAGACAAAAAGTCCGGGTGCACGCGACCTTATAAGGAGAGTTTGTGGTTTGTTAATGACTAAGACAATCCATTTAAATATATATATTAAATATATAAGACAAGGTCTTATTTTTAAATTAGGTTCCTAGTCTAGATGAACCTTTAGCAAGAATCTCGAAAGTAGGATTCTTCTAAATTGCAAAATTAAAAAATGTTTTCCTTCTAAAAGTCAGGTTGATTCAGTAAACAGACAAAGCCTTTGGAATTAAAGTGAAAGCTTTAAGTAAATTTAGCAATACACAAAGGTTTCTTAACTGTATAAAAGAGGCATAATATTAGCAGCAATTTGCTAGTAGATCGAATTTCTTGGGGAGAAGGACTCTATTCCAAAGTTTTTTTGTTAATAAGTTCATTTAAAGTAGAAAAAGTCCACAGTATGACAGAAGTACATGCGATAAAAAAACTTTACAGTGTCATTAAGTAAGTAAAAATAAGTAGGTCACAGTCATGAAGTATTCTTTATAGATAAACAAAAAAGAAAGATAAAATTAAGAAATATAAAAAATCCACTGTCCGAAAGAAATGTCCATTATAAAAGAATTTATCAAAGAACAAATAGAATAGACTTAAAAAAGAAGTGCTTTTCGTCCAGCAATATCTTTGTAGTAAATACATAGATTATTATATATATAATATTAAAAAACAAGATATCATATCCACAGCGAATCTGAGTCTTTATTCCAAAGAAAGGGGGCAACGAAAAACACCAAAAAGCAAAATAAAAAAGACAAGAGAAAAAACCAAGAAAATGAATAAAACAAAGCCTCAAGCCGTTTTTAAGCAGAGCAAACTTACATTTTAAAAACAAAGCCCTTTGTTTTGTTTGTTGAACATGGTAAATGTAGAAAAACATGTTGAATCCAATCCTAATTCGTTATTTATTATATTTCCATAAATGTGCAGGAAGCTCGAAGATCCTTTCTGTTTGTATACCATAAAGTTCCCTTTGCTATTCCCTATTATTATTTTTCGTTCTCTTGTTTTTTTCTCACCTGTTCTCTGTTCTCTTTCTTGTCTTGTTCTTCTCTCTCTATTTTCTTTTACTCTTTCTGTCTTTTATCTATCCTCCCTTTTTTCTTCCTTTTTGCTTTTCTTGTTCTCTTTTTTCTCTTTCTTTTCTCCTTTCGTTCTCTTGTTTTCTTTTCTCCTCTCGTTCTCTTTCCTTTTTTCTTTTGTTTGCTCTCTTTCTTCTTTCTTTGTCTTTTTTGCTTTGCACTTCTTTGTTTTTTCTTCCTGCTTTTTCTCCTCTCTCTCTAATTTTTCTTGTTCTTTCTCTTCTCTGCATTGCTTCTCTTTTTCTCTTGTTATTCTTTATTTCTTTCGGAGATTTCGGGTTGTGTTGCATTTGTTTCAGAAAGTATCTAGTTTTTCCCTGTGAGTGGCAGGGTTCTGTGTTTTTGATGGGATCCTGTTTTCTCTGTTTTGATGGAGGTAGCTTGGTGTTGTTCCTGCTTTTTTCGTGCTTGTCAGGTTTCATTCTTTTTCTGGTTTCTATACGCAATTATATACGCAATTACGAACTTGCTTTCTTTCCTCGCAGGTTGGCTTTTGAGTCTTAATTATATAAGCGTTCCTGAGTGCATTTTACTTTTTTCTGTCTCTCTTTTCTATGTTAGAGACGTCTTTTTCTTTCTTGTGTTGTTTTGTTTCTTGTGTTTTTTTGTTGCTTTCTTCTGACTTCCCTGCTTGTTTGCCTTTTTTCTTTGTGTTCGCAGGGTAAGATTTCAAGTCTTGATTACATACAAAGCTGCTATTCTGCTCTTATTCTTGTTTTGTTTCTTGTTTTTTTCTCTGCTTTTTCTTCTTCTGTCTCTCTTTCTTGCTTTCTTGTTCTTCTTTCTTTTTCTCTTTGGGAGTCATTCTTTGACTCCTAAATGGACGACAACAAAAAGTAAGAATTTTTCTCTCTGGTTTTCCTTTTTATTTTGTCTTTGGATTGCTCTCTTTGACAAAGAAATGGACGACAACGAACTCTTCTTTATGTATTTCTAGTTTTCTCTGTTGTTTTGTCTCTTTGACATGGACGACAACAAAAAGGGAATAATTTCTGTCTTGTTTTTCGTTCTTATTTTGTCTCTTTTTTATGAAAAATAGACGATAACAAAATATTCTTTATGTTTCTCTTGTTTTGTTTCTTTGACTCAGAAAAGGACGACAACGAAAAGTAAGAATTTCTCTGTTGTTTTGTCTCTTGTTTTGTCTCTTTGGTTTGAGAAGAGGACGACAACAAAAGAAGGTTCTGAAAGACCTAGGCCGAAAGGCCGAAGTAAGAAGATAGCTCGCTGGAATGAGAAGAGAGGAAAAGGACGACAACAAAAAAGAATTTCTTTTTCTTTTGTCTCTTGTTTTCTTTCTTTGGTTTGCGAAAATGTACGACACCTTTTTCTGCCGGATTTGTCTATCTTGTTCGTGTTTTTTGTGAGAAATGTACGACACCGAGGGAAGATTTTTGATCTTGCTGGAGTTCTTTCACTCTGTTTTCTTTTGTTCAATACCTTTCCTTTCCTATCTCTGTTAGACGACAAGAGAAGACTCTTGCTGGAGTTCTTTCACTCTCTTTTTCTTTTTTTTTGTCCAATATTTTTCTAGTGGATCGAGAATGAGAAGGAAAAAGGGAAGACTCTGAATGTCTGGACGAGAAGAAATCACTAGCTATTGAGAGTCGGTTTTGGAGACTGGGACGACAATAAAAACTTAGCCATCTCTTCTTTTTGTTCTTTTTTCCTTCTTTTGGATCTTTGGTCTTTTTTTCTCTTTTGGTTCTGAGAGACTGGACGACAAGAAGAATCCTTAGTTATGGGGAGTAGCTAGCTCTTAGATGGAGACAGGACGGCAAGAGAAAGACTGGAAAAGAGGAGAAAGATAGCAAAGTTCTTTGTAGAAGAAGGAAGAAATCGTTAGTGCGAGTAGCTTGTAGATCTCTCTTGGACGACAACAAGCAAGAAGCACTACAGGCGGAGAGTAGTTCGAGTCTTTCGTAGATCTGGAAAAGAGAAAAGGTCAATCGCAACAAAAGGAGATGGTAGGGACGCCAACTCGCTACTCTACTTTAGTCGCTAGTAGACAAGCCTCCTTTTTTTGATTCTACTTTCTTCCTCCTTTCTCGTCTTGGACCAACTGCTAAATAGGAATCTTAGTCTTAGCCCTCGTAGGTTTCCTTTCTCTTTTTCGTGCTTTCTGCTCTTTCTTGTTTCTTTCTCTGCTCTCTCTGTCTCTTTCTTCTTGTCTCTTTTCCTTGTTTTCTTCTTTTTTCTCTCTCTTCTTCTCTCTGTCTTTTTTTGTTCTTTTTTGTCTGAGTTTGCATAGTGATTTCGAAAAATCCGATGGGAATGCCCCTGATTTTTTCTATGGTTTCGTAAGCGAGTTTTCTTTTCCGTCGGTTTTTATGGAATGAATTTTTGCTTGCTTTTGAACTCTCTCTTTCTCTCCTCTTTTCCTCTCTCTCTGGTTTCTCTTTCCTCTTTCTTTCTTTCTCTCCTCTTTCTTCCCTCTTCTCTTTCTTCCCTCTTCTCTCTTTTTCTCTCCTTTTTTCCTCTCTTTTTTCTTTTTCGAATTCCTTTCTCTCTTCTCTTTCTCTACTGACTCTTTCTCTTCTGTTTCTTCTCTCTCTGCTCTGTCTCCTTTTCTTTTCTCTTCTTTGCTCTTTCCTTCTTTCTGACACTTGTTATTCTTTTTCTTCTTGTCTTCTTGCTCCCTTGTTTCTTTTGTTTTCTCTTTCTTGTTCTTCTTGTTTTCTTTTCTCTCTCTTTCTCCTCTGTCTCTCGTTCTTATTTCCCCTGCTCTCTTTCTTTTTCTGATTCTATTTCTTTCTCTTGCTTTCGAACTCTTTCTTTTCTCTCTTTCTCTTTCGAACTCCTTTCTCTTTCTTGTTCTTTCTACTTCTTTTCTCTATTCCTCTCTCTGCTTCTTATTTTCTCTTTTTCTCCTCTCTCTTTTCTCTTTTCTTCTTGTTCTTTGTCTTCTCTCTTTCTTTGTTCTCTCTCTCTTTTCTTTCTTCTCTTGTCGTCTTCTTCTTCTCTCTTTTCTCCTTCTGTCTTCTCTCTTCTTTTCTTTTTCCTATTTGTGTTTTGCTTTGTTCTTAGAAACTTGACTAGGTAGTTTTTTGTAGTAAGTCAAAGGTGACTTTGTCTGATTTGTGTTTCTGCTTCCTATTAGAAGCATTGGTGGTAGTAAGGAAGACTTTTTTCTTTCGTGATGGTTTCTTTCCTTTGCCAAATGGGTAGATTTTGCCCCTAGTGAGCGTCAAGTTTTGCTTTTAGGATTCCGTCTTCCCTTTGGAAATTGTTTGAGTAGATTTTTCCTATAGTAAACGGCAAGTTTTGTTTTTGGGACTCCGTCTTCCCTTTGGAAATGGGTTTAGTAGATTTGGACCCTATAGAAACGTCTGTTTTTTCTTTTCGGAATCCACTCTCCCTTTGGAAATGGGTTTAGTATATTTTTCGTATAGTAAACGTCAAGTTTTGATTTGGTGGAAATTTCTTATCGATTGGCTACTCAGATTTCTCCTAGACAAAACGTCTTGCTTTTTTGGTGGAGATTTCTTAGAGAAAGTAGATTCTGGCATACTCAACCAAAACTCTCTCCTCTCGCGCGTCTTTTTTCCCATCCAAACTCACTACACGATTTGGTTCTTGTTTGGACAAAATAGAGGGAAACTCCCCCGGATTCTTCTCCCCTTTTCAATCACAACGATTTCTCTCTCTCCTTTTTGTTCTCTCTATTTCCCACGAAAAAACAAGATCTCTTTCTCTCTTGTTTTTCTGTCTCTTCTTTCTCTGATTCTTCTCTCTCCTGTTCTCTCTCCTCTGATTCTTCTGTCTCTTCTTATTTGTCTTCTTCTTCTCTCTCTCTTATTTAGAACTCTTTCTTCTCTTTTCTCTTCTTCTTGCTTCTATCTCTTTTCCGACTCTTCTCTCTTCTTTGCTTTCTCTTTGTTTCCTTCGACCTCACGGTCTCGTTCTTTCATCTCCTTCGGCCTAACAGCCTCGCTCCTTCTACACCTTCTCTCTGTCGATCTCGGTCTTTCAGAACCTTCTCTGGTCTTCTCTCTTTCTTCTCTTTTCTCTTCTTGTTCTCTCTCTCTTATTCTATTCCTCCATAGAATCTGGTGTCCTTTTTTCTATTTAGAACTCTCTCTTTCGAATTCTTTCTCTGTCTGTCTTCTCTTGCCTGCTCTCTTTTTTCTTTTCTTGTTCTTTTTTGTGTAGTAGAAGTCGCGGAGAACTTCTTTTTCTTCTTTCTTTTTCCTCTTCTTTCCTCTGCTTTTTCTTTCTCCTCTTCCTTTCTTTCTTTCTTTCTTCTCTTTTCTGTCTCTTTCTCGGATTCTTTCTCTGTCTCCTCTTCCTTTCTTTTGCGATGCCTTCTTTCTCTGTCTTTTCTCTTTCTTTTTCCTCTTGTTTTCTTCTCTCTGTTTGTTCGTTGTCTTTGCTTTTTTTTTTCTTTTGTTTGCTCTTTTTCTTGTTGTTGTCTTCTTTTCTTCTTGTTGTCTTGTTCTTTTTGTTTGTTTTGGAATTGCTTTTTCTTTTCATGTGTAATGTTGGATTTCTGTAGAAAGGAGGAAACCATTGTCATGTCTGTGAAAATCAAACTTGTATTCCAAAAAGTGAGGTCGTTCCGATCTTGTGTGTGAAGTATTCGTAGTACTTTTGTTTGAGTGTGTATGGGCAAGTGTCAAGGAAGGAATCTGGGGCTAGGTCCCGGACTCTACCTAATCTCTACTCTATCTGTGTTCCTACTTTTGTTTGCGTGTGTCCAAGTGTGAATGGGAAGGGCCTCAATCTTCTACGTTTTTGGGGGAGGTCTCTTTCTCTCTCCTTCTCTGTCTCTTTTTCTTTCTTCATTTGTTTTCTCTCTGCTCTTTCTTTCTGACACTTTCTTCTCTCTCTGAGAATCTCTCTTCTTTGTTTGTTTTTGTGGAATTTGGAATGGTTTATATATGTTTTTTTGAAATTGCATCAAAAAAGTCGGGATTTGTCTCTTATTTCTTACTTTTTTGACATTTCGTATACGGACTCTTGTTGTATCGTCTGTTTTGTAAATCTCTAGTGAAGGGTTCAATATCTATTGCCTCTTTTCCGTAGAAAGACTGCCATGTATTTCGCTTCTGTGATTATCCTATTTTTGGTTTGCATTTGTATTTGGCAATCCTGTTTGTCTATTTTGGTTTCTGTAAGAAGGAACTTTCTTCTTTTTTGTTTGCATTTGTTTCCAAAAATCCTGTTTGTCAATATTGTACATAGTGAGAAGGAACTTTCTTCTTTTTTGTTTGCATTTGTTTGGTTCCCTTTTTGTCCTTTCGGTCTAAATGCTCTGATTCTCTTTTCTTTGTTTGTTGTTGGAATTCAAAATGCAAGTATGAAATTTTCTGTAAATTCTTTTCATGTCCAATCGGGAGTCCTCTTTTTCTTTTGTTTTTGCTAGTGGAATGCGTTTTTCCGTTCTAAGTGTTTCAAAAGCACGTAAATACCAGTGAATGTACAATCACAAGCCAGTACCGTTTTTCTTTCGTTTTTTATGTATGAATTTCTTTCTTTTTCTTGGAACTTTTTTCTCTTTCTCTCGGGATCGATCTCTCTCTTTCTTCTTTTCTACTTTTGCTTTCTTCTGCCTCTCGGTCTCGTTCTTTCAGAACCTTTCTTTGATTGATTCTTCTCTCTCTTGTTTTGTTCTCTTCGAACTCTTCTTTTTCTTTCTTTGATCTTTCGATCTCGGTCTTTCAGAACCTTCTCTCTCTTTTTTGTTCTTCACTTTTTTATTGATTACACAATTGACGAATGAAAAGGCCTTTAAAATATTTAAAATGTAGAATGACAAGAGACCCCTTTTTATCGAGCATTTTTCCCATATGAAAGTGACCTTCCTTTAGTAGTGAAAAAAAGCCCGTAAATTCCCTTCAATGATGAATTACAAGCCGAGTCTCTTTTTTTGCATTTTTATGCTTGCATTTTCCATTTTTTTGTTTTAACTCTATAAAAATTTGTTCATTTCTTTGCTTGGTCTCTTTCCTATGTCTCCTCTTCTTTCTTCGCTTTTTTTCTCTCTTTTCTGGTTTTCTTTCCTGTTCTTTGTTTTTTTCCTCTTTCTTTTCTTCTTTTGTTCTCTCTTCTTTTTCTCTTTGTTTCTTTCTTGTTCTTTTCTACTTGTTCTTTTCTACTTATTCTCTTCCTTTTCTTTCTTCTCTCTCTTTCTTTTGTCTTCTTTGTTTCCGGATTGGAGAGAGGGACTGTCCTCTTTCTTGCCCTTTCTCCTCTTTTTGCTTTGGAACCTTCGATCTTTCTCTCCCTCTTTCTATCTATCTATCTTTCTCGTTTTTGTGGAATTCTTTTTCTTTTGTTCTCGTTTTTTCTCTGCTTCTTTCTTTGTCTCCTCCTCTTTTTTCTCTTCACTTTCTGTATGGATTACAAAATAAAGGCTAAAAAGGGCTCTAAAATCTTTTTTATGTCAAATCATAAGCAAGTTTTTTTCTCTGACATTTTTCACGTTAAAAAGTGTCATTCTTTTTCTGGTAAAAAAAAGCATTGAAATTTATTTCAATGAGGAATCACAAGCGTATTAATTTTTCGTGTGTTTTTATACTGGAATTTTCCATTTCTTCGTTTTTACTCTATAAATTGTCTTCCGACTCGATTTCATTCTGTCAGACTTCTTTTTGACTGCTTAGGCTTTTTGAACTCTTTTCTATCTCTTGGATTTGTCTAGTGGATTGGCTGGCTTTTGGATTTTGTTCTTTCTGTTTTTGATTTCTTCCTTTGTTTGTCTATTCAATGTCTATATTTATGCCATAGATCGACTGCTAGTATTTTTCGTAGGACATAGTGTTTTCTACGGGCAATTCGTAGATTCTTTTTTGTTTACGTGAAGTAGGTCTGGTTTTGATATGTGTGCAGGGTTTCTTTTTTCATTCATTTGCTTGGGCAGAGTCTCGATTGTTATACTCTTCTTTTTCTCGGAATTGCTCTATTTGTGTCCCGGATTCGCTTGTACTTGTAAGACTCTGTATTGGTGTGGAGATCTTTGTATACGGCATTCTTTGTTCCTTCTGCATTTTCAAGAAGCAATTGTTGTATTTTTCTTTTTCTATCTTTCTCTATTTTATGTAATCTCTTTTTCTTTACGCAATAATTTTATTTTTTGTAGTTAACCGGAGATCGATCTTTCTTTGTGAGGGTCGTTTTTTGTTGGATGATGTTTGTTTTTCAACAGAGTTAGGTGGACAAAGTAGCTAGAGTATTTGCGAGCTTCCAAGTATTTCCATACGGAATAGTAACTATTTACTTATATATATAGGTTGCTCTCTTTTTGTTTTTTGACTTGTTTTCTTCTGACTGGGTTTTCTTCTGGATTCTCGTTCTTTCTTCTTTTTCTTTCCTCTCTTCGTTTTTCTCTCTCTTTCTTTTTTCTTTCTCTTTTTTCTCCGATTGTTTTTCTTTGTTCTTTCTGCTTTTCGAGTTGGGATCTTCCCGGGCACCCCTTATTGATGGGTCTTTTATGATTTTATGCTTATTCTTTCGGATAAGATCGTAGGATTTTCTTTTTAGACAGACTTTTTTCTCTTTCCTTTTGTGCTTCTTTTTTTTCTTTGTTCTTATTGTTTTCTCTTTTTTATTCTTTATCTTTGTTGTATTTTTTTGTGCTTTTCTTTCTTTTTTGTTGTTTGTTTTTTCTATATTTTTGTTCCTCTTTTTTCTTTTATATTTGGAACTACTTCTCTTTTTCTCGTGTTTTTAAGGAATCAGGGACTGGCAGTCGTTTGGTTGGAACCTTCTTGCTTTCGTTCTTGTTCTTTCCGAACTTTCTTCGGCTTCTTTTTTTCTTATTCATTTTCTCTTGTCGTCTTCTTACTTTTCGGTTTTTCTTTGATTCTTTTGGGACTTTTTTCTCTCTTCTTGGTTTTCTGTTTGCACTTATTCTGTCTTCTTTGTCTTTTTGTTTTCTCTTTGCTTGTCTCTTTGTTTTTCTCTCTTTCTTCGTCTTTTTTCTTGTTTTTTCTTTTCTCTGTCTCGTTTGTTCTTATTTCTCTTTTCTTTCTCTCCTTTTCTTTTTCTTTCATCACCATCATCTTCTTTTTCTTTTCTTGTTCCTATGTCTCTCGTTCTTGTAGAACTCTTTCCTCTCTTGTTGTACTTTCTCCTCTTTTCGCTTTTTTCTTTTGGTTTTCTTTGATCTCTCTTTGAAGCCTTGGCCTAGAAGTCTCTATCTTTCATTACTATCTTTTTTCTGTGCATCTTTTCTTGTCTTCTTGCTCTCGTTCTTTTTCGGTCGGTAGTAACCTTCTTTTTTTTCGTTCTCTTTCTTTCCGTTCTTTATTTTTCTGTTTTCTTTCTTGTTTCTTTTGTTCCTATTCTTCTTGGTTCTCTTTGGCCTTTTTCTCTCTTTCTGCTTTTTTGTCTTCTTTATTTTCTATTTGTTTGTTTCTGTTTTTCGAATGTGATAACAATCACTTTCCTATTTTGTGAGCTTTGGCTTTTTTTGTTATTTTCTTTCTTTTTCTCTATCTCTTTTTGCTTCTCTCTCTTCTTTTTCTTCTTGTCTCTGTCTCTCTTTCATCTTCTCTTTTTTTCTCTCTCTTCTTTTTTCTCTTTTCTTTCGTTCTTGTTTTTTCTATGTTCGTATTTTTACTCTCTTCTTTCTCTTTGGATTCTGCTTTCTTTTCTTTGCCAAGGAGAGATTGGAAGTCTTTCTTCTGTCTCTCTCTTTTTTGGATTCTTCTTTTTTCTCTTTTCTAAAACTCTTCGATCTTGTTCTGATCTTGTTCTTCTTTTTCTGTTTTTTTTTCTTCTCTTTTGTGCTGGCATTCTTTTTGCTATGTTTGTAATTGCAAGACGGGTCTGTTCTAGATTTGCATTCTGGGACTCAGAGAGATCGGAATGAAGTTAGAGAGGCATGGTCCTAGAGGCAAGAATCGTGAGAGAGAGGAATTTACTGACGGGGAGTGCAAAATTATAGGAATAGAAAGAGTCGGCGTAGAGAGAGGTCTTTTTTCTTGTTCCTTTGCTTTCCTCTCTTGTCCTCTATCTCTGATTCTGAGACTTTTTCTTTTCTTTTTATCTTGTTCTGTCTCTTATTTCTTGTTCTTTTTCTTTTCTTTGTCTGATTCTTATCTTCTCTTTCTTAGTTTCTGATTTTTTCTTGTTGTTCTCTTCTTCTCTTGATTTTTTCTTTATTTGTTTTCTCTACTTGATTTGGAGGAGACTTTTTATATTCCATTGCTGGATTTGCCGAGGATCTTTCTATACGCAATTCCAAGATCTTTGTATACTCCATCCCCTTATCAAGAAGAAATTCGTTACTTCTTTTTCTCTCTGCAATTTCTGGCTTTATATTTGACAGAGATCTTTCTATACGCAATTACTTCCTTCATTTTCGATTACTTTCTTTTCTTGTTTTTTACTTGGAAATGTACGAGAATTTCTTTTTCTTTCTTCTTGTTCTTTTTTTTTATCGATTTCTCCTTTTCCTTTCGTATTTTTGCTTTCTTTTCTTTTTGTTTAGTTGGAAATGGACGACAACTAAGAAGCAAGAAACAGAAAGAGGAGAGAATGGACAAGAACTTTTGTACTTCCTTTTTCTTTGTCTTCTTTTTTTTGCTTTCTTTTAGTTGGAAATGGACGACAACCAAAAGCAAGGATATGCATAGGCAAATGGGACAGAATGGACGACAACCAAAGAAGTCCGAACTAGTGAATCTAGAGTAGCTAGTATTTAGTCTCGAATGTACGCTAACCCATGTTTTTTCTTTTCTTTCTGACTTCTTCTTCTTCTTGTCTCTGTCTTCTTTTCTCTTTTTTATTTGTCTTTTTTATTTCTTTTTGTGAGTAGAGTGACTGCTTGTTTTCTTTGTTTTTCCTTGTTTTGTTTTTTCTATTCTTTTCTGCTCTTCTTTCTTTTTATCTTGTTTGAGTTTCCTTTCTCTTTTTGTTCTTTGTTGTTATTTGATTTTCTTTTTTTACGATTTCTTTGCTTTTTTTCTCTTCTTATTCTTTCTTCTTCTCTTTTTTCTTTCTT